>JAOWBH010173746.1:0-10462 GCA_028566215.1 Silene coronaria
TTAATGTGGATCAGTTGACTATATAATAGGATCATCCCTTACGTATTCTTATTATGAGATTTATTATTGTGAACGCATTATTGTTGAGGACACATACTCCAACAAATCATACATAATCCAAAGAGTACAAATATCAAATACTCTAACCAAAGTCATAAAGTGTAATACATAACCTATACTACTAAAATGTTATGGGACTAATGTATCATAAATATAAAAATAGTGACGACGTTGTGAAGACCGCACCGAAGCACAAGGAACAGATTGCCATGCAATCTATACTTGTCAAGCCACTGGTCCCCACATGAGCGAAAGTCATCATGTAGATCACCACAGGTTTTCAAAACCGTTAGCCTTGCCAAATATACGATAATAATGAACATGTGAATGTATGAATGTAACAATGCAACAAAGGAGAAGAAACAATACTATACCACCTCCTCTCCACCAACCACACTGGTGACGGCATCGCAATGCCGGCCTCCCCAGAACCCGGACCGCAATCCGAAACATGTACCGGGACGCACCCAAGTACGGGACCGGGAGCTAACCGGACCCCTGCCCGACGTTACGGCTCACCGTAAGTCTCTCCATCCTCGAGCCATGAATGTGCACATCTCTATTAGGGGGGAAAGCCCTAATGGACGACTCAAGCGTAAGACGGTCTCCCAACCGTCTTACGTCTCCTCAACTTCACATAACAACCAAACCAACCTCCAACCACCTCCATACATCCAAAAAAATGTAACCATCCCAAGGTATGCAAACATACCTTGGTAACAACAACATATATCACATAATATACATCAATCATGTACAATAACTCATAATTAACATTATCCCTTCCTTGTATCATATTATAACTCAACATAACCACATTATTACTCATCTTAATTCATGTTACACCTATCATAATTGTATTACCATCATCGTCCTCATACGTCATTACTCCTCTTTTACATTCTTTACATGACATCAAGATCTCATTCTCATTTGACATGAATCAAGAACAACAACAACCATGTGAAGGAATGTCTCCTAACATGTGACAATGCAACTATCATGAACATATGCATATTAAACATCAAATAATCAACAAGGCTAAGTAACGAAACCCTACCTCAAGCAAATCTTCACAATCAAGCTAGGTCACTAGAAAACTTCCTCAAAAAAGTCTCCTTGTACATATATAGGTGGCAAATACATTACTAACACTCCCTCTATACTACAATTAAACCCTACAAATTAATTACTAACATTCCTCAAATTTATAATTTAATTAGAGGTTTAATAAACTTCTTTTAATGATTTAGATCTAGGATAATTAATAAGAATGATAAGTGTAAGAAGAGGGTTTAAATGATAATACTTACCAAGCTTATAAGAACAATAATGGTGCTTAACAATGGTGGGATGCTAAAGGAAGAAGATGAAGATTTGTGTGGTTTTTGAGAGAATAAGATAAGAGAGATTTTGTGTTTTGTATAATAATGATATTGTGGAAGGAGGAGTGGATTAAGAGGATAGAATTCATATTTTCTCTTATGTTTAGTCCCTTTCAAAGGACTCCATCACTTAATCCTACACCTAATCCTGTCTACAACGTACTCGGTCGAGTAACCGAGTTACTCGGCCGAGTACCCCTCCTACTCGGCCGAGTGACCCATTTCACTCGGACGAGTGGACATCCACCAGAACCATGGCACAATTAGCACTCGGTCAACTCACTCGTTTGAGTGTCAGGGATACTTGACTAAGTGCCCTGCTGCTCGTTCGAGTACAGACTCTAGTAAGATCGATGTAAGAAAAAGTATGGAAGTTTGTTTTTGGGTACTCGCTCCACCCCTCTAAAAATAAGGTTATAACCTTGTAACCGACTCATACATGTTCAAATAGATGCGATTATCTCTCCTTCATGGATTCCACGGTCTCCCATATGGCTTCCTCTACTTGATGGTTCGACCAAAGAACCTTTACCAAGTTTATCGCTCCATGCCTAGTCCTCCTCACCTTTCGATCCAAGATCTCTTTAGGCATCTCTACATAGGTCAAAGCACCATCTACTCAATGGTTTCCGCAAGAACGTGAGAAGGGTCGCTCACGTACTTCCGAAGTTAAGATACATGAAATACATTATGCACACGGTCCAAAGCCGGGGGAAGTGCCAAACAGTAGGCCACTTCCCTAACTCTTGCCAAGATTTCATATGGGCCAATGAATTTTTGACTTAGCTTACCCATTTTCCCAAATATCGTCACCCTTCTCATGGGTGAAGCCTTAAGTAAAACTTTATCCCCCACTTCAAACTCGATGTCACTCCTTCTTAAATCGGCATAGCTCTTTTGATGGTCTTGTGATGCCCTTATCTTTTCCCAAATATTATGTACTTGCTCAATCATATCTTGTACCATTTGCGATCCAAACACCATGGCCTCCGTACTATTGTCCCAACAAATTGGGCTCCTACACTTCCTACCATAAAGGGCTTCAAAATGTCATATACTTATTCATACATGATGACTATTATTGTATGAAAACTCAATTAAGTCAAGCCTTTCCTCCCAAGAGCCTCCCAAACTCCAACACACAAGATCTGAGCATATCCTCCAAAGTTTGTGTCGTCCTCTCCGTTTGGCCATCCGTGGCCGGATGAAAAACGGTGCTCATCTTAAATTTCGTCCCCAAGGAATCTTGTAACTCTTGCCAAAATCGCGAAATAAACCGTGAATCCCGGTCCGAGACGATGTCCTTCGGTGTTCCATGCAATTTGAGTACGTTCTTCCTATAAGCATTGGCCAACACTACCTTACTCCAAGTGTCCTTCATAGGTATAAAATGAGCTGATTTTGTGAGTCGATCCACGATCACCCAAAACATATTATTCCCCTTTTGCGTTCTCGGCAATCCCACGATGAAGTCCATAGATATGGAGTCCCACTTCCATGTTGGCACATCCAAGGTTGCACATTCTCATGCGGACTTTTGTGTTCTCCTTTGACCCTTTGGCATGTCAAACACCTAGCCACAAACTTTGCAACTTCCTACCTCATACTCGGCCACCAAAATGTTTTATTCAAGTCCTTACAAAGTGTGTCACCACTTGAATGCACGGAGTACAGTGTGTTGTGCGCTTCACTCAAGATTTTGTTCTTTAATTCTTCATTGTTAGGCACACACCATCACCCTTCAAATCTAAGGCTTCCATCCTCATGTAGCACGAATCTCGTTGTGTGCTCTCTTCCTAGTGCATCCCTCCACTCACAATTATTTGGATCGGTAGCTTGATTCTCCCGGATCTCTTCATACAACTCAGGCTCAAGGGTCAAGTATTTAATGGTCCCCCCCTTTCGGATCACATGGATACTCATACTTATCACTTCCTTCCTCAACTTCATCATAGATAGAGCGGTACATAAGGAATACACCGATTTCCTACTCAAGGCATCGGCCACCACATTGGCCTTCCCTTCATGATAAATGATCTCCAAGTCATAGTCCCTAATGAGTTCTACCCAGCTCATTTGCCTTATGTTCAAATCTTTTTGGGTATGATTATACTTCAAACTCTTATGGTCGGAAAACACCTTGAAATTCGCTCCATAAAGATAATGCCTCCAAATTTTCAAAGCAAAAACCACGGCAGTAAGCTTAAGGTCATGAGTGGGATAATTCTCTTCATAGTTCTTCAATTGGCGCGAAGCATATGCGACCACTTTCCCATTTTGCATCAACACACACCCAAGTCCATTCTTGGATGCATTGATGAACACCTCGAAGTTCTCATTTTCCTCCAGTAAGGTCAAAATCGGAGCAGTGGTCAAACGTTCCTTATGGGTTTGGAATGCAGTCTCACAACTCCCATCCCACTTGAAGCGGTTCTCCTTCCTCATTAATGATGTCAAGGGTCTAGCTATCTTAGAGAAGTCCTTCACAAATCTCCAGTATTATCCGGCTAGCCCCAAAAACTCCTTATCTTGGTCAAATTCTTCGAGACCTCCTACTTGGATACGGCCTCAATTTTACTAAGGTCAACCGACACCCCTTCCTTAGACACCACATGCCCAAAGAAGACCACCTTCTCCAACCAAAATTTGCACTTGGATAACTTAGCATACAATTGGTTGTCCCTCAAGGTTTGTAAAACGATACTTAGATGCTCCTCATTCTCTTCCTTGGTCTTTAAATAAACAAGAATGTTGTCGATGAAAACCACCACGAATTTATCTAAGTACGGACTAAATACCCTATTCATCAAGTCCATGAAGACGGCCGGTGTATTTGTCAAGCCGAATGGCATCACCACAAACTCGTAGTGCCTATACCTAGACCGGAAAGCGGTCTTGGGAATGTCTATGTCTTTGAGCCTCAATTGGTGGTACCCGGACCTCAAGTCAATTTTGGAAAACACACCCGCCCCACTAAGTTGTTTAAACAAGTCGTCAATCCTTGGTAGAGGGTATCTATTCTTAATAGTTATATTGTTCAATTCCCGGTAATCTATGCATAACTGCATACTCCCATCCTTCTTCTTCACAAAGAAGATCGGTGCACCCCAAGGAGATACATTAGGTCTCACATACCCCTTATCCAAAAGTTCACTCAATTGTCTCTTTAACTCCTCCAATTCCTTTTGACGCATCTGGTACGGGGCCTTAGAAATTCTTCCCGCTCCCGGTTTCAAGGCTATACTAAATTCTATGTCACGTTGTGGGGGCAAACTAGATAACTTCTTTGGAAATACATCAATGAATTCCCCCCCCCACCGGTATGTCATGGGCTTTGAGCTCTTCTATGCTAAGGTCTCTTACATGGCATAATAACATAGGACATCCCTTCCTTAATTGCGATTTCAAAGTCATAACAGATATTAGTTTGATTTGGGGTTGGTTCTCGAAACCTCAATAAGATTCTCTAACACCCTTTGATCCCCTAAGTGACACTTTTCTTTGGTAATAATCAATATGGGGCTTGTGTCTACCTAGATAATCCATTCCCAACATAACCTTAAAACCCTCTAGTGGAAATTCGAAAAGGTCTATCGAAAATTGGTTCCCCTTAAAATAACCGACACCTCTTTAAATCTTTTATTACATATTACTGACTCTCCCGAAGGTAGTACTACATCATCATTTGTCATTTTCCATTCCCCCAATCCTAGGGTCAACAAGTGTCCTTTGTACACTAAAGAATGGGTAGCCCCCGAATCAAAGAGTACACAAGTAGGTACGGAATTAATGAGAAAAGTACCCGAGACCACGTGAGGCTTCTCTTCGTCCGCTTGCTTCCCTAAGGTATAGAACTTGCTGCTTGCCCTTGGTGCCCCTTGCACCGTGCTTGCTGATGTTGTTGACCTAGCCTCCGAAGCTTGCCCACTAAGTATCGTCCTTTGTAGAGGAGCTTCCCTCACAAAGCTCCCCTGCCCATTTCCTACTTGGTTTGAGTTTCTTTGGTTCCATATCCCGGTGTTGCGATAGGCAGTGAAGCTTTGGGTCGGTGTTTGGTAAGACCCTCCTTGGTTGAATCCGTTGTTGGTCCCTCCTCCAATGCTAGTACAATCCGCCCTCTTCTGGTCCATACCTCCACAATTGAAACACTTAATGTTTCCACCCTCACTCATGGCTCTCGCGCCACTCTAAGCATATCTTGCTCCGCCGCTTGATTGGACTCCTCCCGAGTATTAGCAGTGTTGGTTGAAGTTTATTGAAGGCTCCACCTCCCCCACTCTCCGCCTTTCGCTTCTCTCCTACCCTCTCCTTATCTTCCTTGGTTACTTCCATTAGTCTTTCGGCATTGTCGGCTCTAACATACACATCCTTGACGTCCGTTAGCACTCCCGCGGTCATTTGCCCTAGCGCCTTATGAGACAAACCATTGTCAAATTTCAAAGCTAAGTGAGCTTGGCTCAAATTAAGGTCTTCCACATATGTATAGAGCTCCTTGAATCTCATGTAGTACTCTTGGATGGTCATGCCTTGCGTCATAACAAAGTTATCGAACTCGGCCCGAAGACAGCTACGGACATGCTCCAGGATGAATTCATCACGAATTTACGCCTTGAAGTTGGCCAAAGGAATGGCCTGGTGCCTATTTGTAACACCCCCATTTATTAAAGAGCCTTCAGCAAGACATTCCCAAATAAATAGGACTGTTACCATCTCGGTTACCCGAGGTAGTGAATAACAAAGTAAAACTATTCATCAGTACTTTATAAAACTTAAATAAATAATGGTCTTGTTACAAACTTCAAACTGATTAACTTAATAAGTAAATTAAATTACAATTCAACTCGCAGCGGAATAAATAACACAATAAATAAAGTCTGTCTAGACATTAACAAGGTGATCTAATCTTCTAAGTCAATCCAGCTCAAGCTCTCATCCCAAGCTCCCGAGATTGCTCTCTCAAATATCTGTCAGTCAATCTGCTCCCCAATAATTGGTTCATCACAGATGTTTGCAGAATACACGGTCAACCAAACGGTTGAGTAGGAATTAACTAAACAACAACAAAATAAATACTAATCATAAATAAACATCACTAAGTAAAGCAGTGTTAACACAACAAATCAAATCCTACTCAGTTACAATAACCATACCCATAACTTTCATCCATCTATACAATAATCGAATCACATCCACTCCACTCAAACTCCGTCTTAAGGCTTCCTTAGCTCCGAATGTGCACATCTCCCTAGTAGTGAGCCTACTAGGGAAAATACTCTGAGGGGCAGCCAGTGATCAACTGACGCCGCAAGGACTAGCGGTTGCTCAGACCGGTCCCTTCAAATAATAACCAAGGACTAGCGGTATATCGGTCCCTTCAACAACAACTCAACAATAATCTCAACTCATACACAAGGAGTATCAAGGTCCCTTCATTCAATTCTCAATCATCAACCCAAGGCAACCAAACATTCATAATGCTCATAATCTCCAACATCATAATCTCAATATCATAATATCAACATCTCATCAACCTCATATGAAAATCAATTAGTAACCATATAAATATAAGTTGAGTAGGATAATCCCTACCTATCGCAATCCGATAAAAGATCACAACAATCCAAGCAAAAGACTTCCACAATAATAATAACCGTCACCTAAACAAATATTATAATTCACACGATAAATAATCTAACCTCCAATCACTTTAGCTTAACTATAACTATAATCTTTATTATTAATAATAATCAACCTTCATAATTTCTTTAATTAATTATAGATTCCTTTAAATAATTAAATTATAGTTTACGAATCACGGTAAATAACTTGATGGAATTGAATTAAATAAAATTCGGCTTATGAACAATTAATCCCCAATTACCAATTATCTTAATTAATTATAATTGCGATGTGATTCGATTATGAAAACCTGACTCGATAATGAAATTACCCGACTCACAAATTATTTGACAACAATCCCCATGACCACACAGTTTTGAAACCGTGAGATCCAAACACCAACACTCCCCTTCATCCCAACCGACAACCCCTACCACCAGCCACAACTAGCCCTACTCCAACAGCTACCCCCTGACGCACCAACCACGACCAACCACCACCACCAACGTCTGATTTGGGTCACCCTAAACCACCAGTAACAACATCCTCAACAAAACCCCCAAATTCTCAACCTGTGTCCAGAAATTCGTCATAACAGCCACCAACAACCTACATCTGACACCCCACGGCCACCTAACTACGCCTTACCATACCAACTTAACAACCACTCCAAAAACCCGACTCAATTGGACCCAAACCCGACCAAAAAATGATGCCCTAAGTACCATGTTCAAAACCGCAACTCAACTCACCATCCGTCAGAAACTCGCGCAAAAACCACCACCAGCCACCACTACAACCACCACACACGAGCCTACAGCGGTCAACTCCGCCCTACGACAACCCTATCCCAGACTCCACTCAAACTTGAGTCCTTATAAGGATTTAAAAGTCAGATTACATATGGGTACAACCCCCCTTTTAAAATGCGAATAACCACTCCCAAACACCAGTCAACGGCTGTCAACGGCCAGAATAGGTCATGGTCAATGAGGGTCAAGATCTACGGTGGTCAATAATCGATAATTAAGATTGAATTACGTTATTATTAAATAGTCTTATGAATTTTACCTTTTATTGCCTTGAGACGGAATCACAGCTGCTTGGTCTATTCTTCCCCCTTTATTCTCTCCTCTATCTGTTTTATGTAATATTATGTTTGTCAAAAGTGTATGTCATCCTCCTAAACTTCGTATTTATAGCTGTCAGAAGGGCTCCGATTACAATTAGGAAATTAAGTTATATTATTTTATTACATTAATTGTTAAATTATAATATTGCTATATCTTACCGAATCATTATTCCGTATTACACGGTCAGTCATCACGCCCCAGTGTACTCCCAACTCGATCATCCATATTATTATTAATTATTCCCGTCTTATAATAGAATTACATAATTTACGACTAATGAAATATAATTTAATGAGCAATATAATTATATGTATATAATTAGAATATTTTATTTAATATTTTATCGCTAACTAGCCATCCTAAAATACGGGATATTACTGTCTACCCTCTGTATAAAGAACTTCGTCCCGAAGTTCACCCAAACCTTAAACTAAGAGTATATCTATGACAATTACGTAAACTAAGAGTATATCTATGACAATTACGTAATAATGCTACTATCAACTGCTACCAACCTTCTCATCTTACAGAATCATAATACACAAAACAGTAGTATTACACTCTATCCCCCTTAAAGAAAGCTTTGTCCTCGAAATTCACTTAGAACAAATTACAACAAATTTCACATACAATTACTCAATCCATTTACAATCATTCAACATCACAACAATCCTCCCAAAAAGGAAAAGTCAAACATCACACGATCTTACAATCCTCCCCAACTAAGAAAGAGGTTACGTCCACGTAACCAACTGATCAACTTGCAAACAAAAGTAGTAACAAGTACTAACAGAGACGACAATTACCGAATGAGATTTTATTGATAACACTTAGCAAATAGTAGAGGCTCGCAGTAAATCTATACCTAATAAGTAAAGGACGGTAAAGACATAAGTACACCAAAAGACAATTAAGACATAAATTATATATTCGATAAGCAAACAAGCATAATTATGTCATAACTCATACCCACCACGCACTCTTCAGATTTATACTTTGACAAAAAACTCGAAACTTGTTATAAAATAGCATTTTTTAAAATTAAACCTTTAAGTGTTTTAGAATAATATTTGAGTTAAAGTCGTTCTCACAATTTAGAAAAGCTTGTACAAAACACACATTTACAAATACCACCCATCATGCTACAACTTCTGAAAATTACCATTACATAATCACTTAACCGACTCCTGTGTTATTTATATTTTAGAAAAGATAGGAAGTAATTGAAACATGAGAGTTCGAATTGTTTCAAATATGCAAATAACAAATTTATAATAATTTATACAACATTGTTGGTATAACACATAAACAAACAGCAGTCCATCATAACACAACGTCAACTTGTAAAAATCATAACTAAATAAATAAACATCCGGTATTAGTGAAATTTATCAATTATGAAACTTCAAGGAGTTAAATAAACGATGAAACTAGAATGAATGATAAATAATAAGTACGTAATTAGTAATTGATTTTACAAGTTAATGACGCAAATCTGTCACTGTACAGTAATAATCCGACCACTGCTTACTAAAATATTTCTTACTCCTAAATGGTAAATCATTTAGGAATAAAACCAATGGCATTGGAAAGCTAACAAATAATGCTATTACACATAAAAATTTTGTGCATAAATATTAAGAGCATCAAAAATGACAATCAAAACAATTTAGAGTCTAAATCTGAAAATTCCTACCATCATCCCCTTCCTTCATCTCCTACCACTCTAGGCAACTTGTAACATATCACTACTACCTTACTTTAGTAATCATATTAACTACGCATAATTAAATCACGAAATTCATAAATTGGCTTAGTGCAACACCATTTCGCATATCTCTAGACATTAAATTCTACTCCATAATATTTTCATTCTTGCATTGTATACCAATCAATTACATCACCATAAATACAAATGATTTAACAAATGTAAATTCATAGATAATCATCCATTATTCACCAACTCCGTTCAACCATATTACCACTCGCACCCACACATATACACGGCCCAAAGCCTCAAATCACACGGCCCAAAGGTCTTATTCCTCCTTTTCCGTATAATCAACAACTTACGATAACCAACATTATAATGCACTCGAAATTCATAATTTAACTTAAAAAAAAATATCAGTCTAATTTCAACTACCCTTTTCCCTTTTAAATTTCTCTCAAGGAAACCGGTTCGAAAACTGAGAGGATCCAGGGTACGAATTAAGGTGCGCTTCTTAACCGCACTAGGGGCTCGTAACAGTATCTACCCGGGGT
>JAOWBH010173757.1:0-10462 GCA_028566215.1 Silene coronaria
CCGCTCAAAACACGATAATGCGACCGGCACTCGGTTGAGTACCAACTGCACTCGACCGAGTGCAGCCTACTCGGTCGAGTACCACCAGTACTCGGTCGAGTGACTGCACTTCAGTAACCCACTAACATTACTCGATCCCATACTCGGCCGAGTGCACCCCACTCGACCGAGTACACTATCAAAGAAATACGAAGTATTACATATACTTCTGAGGATCATGTTGTTTTGAGTTATAATTAGCCCTTTGACTTTACTAGACAACGAGTAAAGGTCTAAGTGTGGATAAGTAAATTAAGCATTTTCTCCTCGGATCCGACATGCACCCATGAAATATTTATAGGTATGGGTTCTAGAGGGGGAACGTCTCAAAATAATAAGGATGTCAACACAAAGCTGAGTAAGAGCTTACTTATACGGATATGAAATAATAACGTACAAAACAAGTATCATTAGAATAACATTTTAAACCAAAAATGATTACAGTAAATTTTCAAACTTCTACCGCGGTAAAATCAATAACCAGAGTTAAAATCAAAAGGTCCACATTTTAGTCACCTGCATGCCAAGATCCTACCTTGACACGGTCTAGAAGTATCATCAATTCTTATTCAGACTCATAATAATGCGCACCTCTCACACTTGGACAATGAATAGGATGTGGTTGCTAAATGAGAAAGTCAAGTTTTCTATCGAGTGGGGGCTGGTCAAACCCCATCTAAATAGAACTCGGGCCAAGAGTTCAGTTTTCGAGACATAATCCCATGTACGTCTCAGACGCACCTTCAAATCCTCTAGACCCACAGAACTTCCATAGTCTAGTTACAATTCTAAGAAGAAAAACATTCACGCCAAAATAATTCAAATGTGTGAACCACGACAACATGTACAATAAAATTCACAAATACCAGTAAAATTCATCGTAATCAAAATAGTATTTAAAACGGTTAAATGCCAAACCGAACATGATCTCTTAATTTTAAAAAGAGTAAAAGTTCTTACTTCTCGGGACGACCAATCCAAGCTAAGTTTAGTCCAAAAATTAAACACTTATACTTCAAAACCACAAGGTACAAGAATAAAAATTATCCGATTACTGTATTATTTGATATCAAACCAAATCCTAACTTTCATTGACCCAACATGCCATAACTAGAGGAACTTGTCCTGAATAAGCTGAGTATACACTTGTATACCCGTATATGTCGATATTTATATTTACAGAAATCCAACCAAACACCCGATGATGATAGGATAAAATGTGTAAACATAGTGGATACTATCAATTAATGGAGTTCGTTTAATAATATAAATGCGATTTATTTGATTTCATTTTGATTTAATAAGTTTTAAATAAATTTATTTATTTCAAGTTGCCTTCAAAAGTTTTATTCAATGAATAAAATTTAAAGACAAAATAATTTTTAATAAATATGTTTTTAACTTATTTTAAACCCGATTGATTTTATTTATTGATAAATCGATTTTTAAATTTCATTTATTAATCCTTTATATTTCGTTTTAAACTAAAATAAAAGTGATATAAAAATGCGATTTTAAAGCGATTTTTAAACTCGATATTTTAAGTTCAATTTAATGAACTGATTCTGATTTTCATTTAATTATCGTTTTACGTTTTGTTTTAAACTAAGTTTAAAAATGAATTTTAACTTGATTTTTAATATTGTTTTTAGCTCAATTCGGCTCGATTTGGGAGGCAATCATGACCTGACTTTTTTCTTTACCATAGCCACTCACCTAGATCTCCAGCCCATGACCAAACCACCCCATGGCAGCCCCATACCTCACGCAAGACAGCAACCTAGCCCCTTGTTTTTCTATATCCAGCCTGAGTCCAATCCATCACCAAAACTGTCCTTTCTCTCGATTCAAACCCAAGACCTAAAGCTCCATGCATACTTGAGCTTGAAATATCGAGTCCAATCCATCACCAAATCCCCATGCACCCATGTCAAAATCCAAGTCCATACCCAACCAAACACCACCAAATAAGCCTCCTAGAAAACCCCCTCACAAACCCCTAATGACCTGTGGATAGCAGCACGAACAAAACAGAGCCCGACTGCTCTTTGCTTGTTTTTACCCTACAAAATCCCTTATATTATCTCCTATAAATACAACCTCTCATCCAACATTCGACACCTCAAATTCACCTCGCAGTAACACACCAGAACAAAGCACAAAAACCCTACACTCAGTCTCGAATCTACACAAAAAAACAGAGTATTCAATTACTCTATTTTTCGCGTTTTTTCCAGTTGCGAACAAACACCTTTTAGAGACATATTTCTCCCATCTCTGACCATAGTTGCTTCTTTTTCTTTGCATATAATAATCTGCACGCTCCCACGATTCCAAGACATACAAGAACTTCATAAATCGTCAAGAATTGACTCCACAATCACTTGTTTAAAATAGCCTGTTTGAAACCAATATTTCGAAAAACCTACTTAAAGACGTACCCTTTTCACTAATTTGCATTTAGCAATAGTAACTCACTTTTCTTTGTTCGTTCTTTTGTTTATTTTCTTTTATTTCTATTTTTTTTACGTATTATCATATAATAACATTCTTTCCGTGTCTAACATTGTATACTACGAGTAACATTTTAATATCGCTTCTAACATAATATTAACATTTTACATACTGTTTTAATTACATAATTAGCATTCGCAATCGATAATTATGCCAAGTGAAACAAGAAAAAAATAATTTAAACAATTTATCAAAAGCTTACAACTTATGAGTCAATTGTTTTATTTCAATTAATTTTGTGATGCCTGATCAATTTGTGTATTGTATTTTTATTGTTTCATATTTTTACGATATTAATTTTTTATGTTTTTGGTCCAATTGTTAGTTTTCTATTTACTTTAGTCATAGTTTATTTAATTTGGTTTAATTTACTTTAATTATTAACACATCATACAATTTATTTAGGCAATGGTAATATGATATTAAATGATCAAGGAAGAAGAAAATGTGGTCCAAATTTAAATGGAATTTAATTCTACCTTTATTTGAGCGTATTTTGAATAACTTTGCGATAATTACCATTTTAACCTAATTCCTTAGGTAATTTAGATTTTAATTAATTTAATTTGAAAATAATTAATTTTAACTTTCGGCAATTCAAATTTATATATTTGTTTTGCAATTATTTGAGCTTAAAATTCTAAAAAAAAAAAAATTACGTGGCATCAATATAAGATTTTATTTAATTACATTACTTAAACTAATGCTCACTTATTGAGTACTTTCTCTATCCTAGTGAATTGTTTACACTTACTTATTTTGTGAGAGGTAAATAAAGTAAGTGTGAATTATTGACTTGGATTGAGGAAGTAACTTATAGATTAGGAACATATACCTTTATTTTTTCTCTGAAAAAAAAGTTTAGTTTAGTATGACTAAAAGAGGGACTTACGCATAGAGAAACAATTCTCAAACACACACATAATAGTCTAAGAAGAAGCAATAACGACGACAATAAAATATAATTTTGCCATTATTATATCATCATGGAACACGTGGCTTGATATTAACGGCTGCAACGATCAAATGAACAACAATCATGTGTTATTACAAATATTGTTATTATCAATTTCATGTCTCGTCGGGCAATGCATGCGCACTATCAAGTACTCGAGCTTTTCCAATTAATGCTCAACCTATACCCAATTTTTAGATCTATAGATTTGATGCCAATAGTTTTCTTGATCTACTATTTATTGAGGTCATGTATGACTCTTTGCATTGACAAGGACATGGACAATTGTAAGAAGCTTGACTTGAAGACTTATCTTGCGATTGTTTTGATGTTTGACTTGAAGATGTTTTAGAAAAATGACCAGAGACGTGATTTGCGGATGCTTTAGAAAATTGCTTGGATGAGTGTTGCGAAGAGTGACTAAATTCTTGGGCTGAGGATTTTTTTGGCGATTTGTGGACCTCATGGCTCGAAGATGTTCTTGAAGACGCTCTAGATGACCTACCTAAACGGTTTGATTCTTTCATCGATGATCTTTTATGTGAATGTGAGGATTCCTTACGCCATCTTTTGCTGGATGATTTAAATGATTGGCTACATGCTTGACCTGAGTTTGAAGCTTCACTCGACCCAGATGCTTTTCCTAAACTTGTGCTCAATTTTGCCTCCTTGTTTGATGTTTGGCCAAAGGCTTTACTTGATTGAGATGTTTGACTAGATACTCCACCAGATCTCTGGCTCGAAATTTTACTCGAATGTTGTCCCATGTTCGCCGATGCCCCTAAATATTGGTTATGCGATTTACCGGACTCTCCGTGAAATTCTTTGCTAAATGACTTATTTGATTTATCATTCAAAGTTTTTCCTGACGATTGTGATGATGCTTGACCAGATGCTTGACTTGACGACATTCTAGAAGATTGTTCCGATGCCTTGTTCATGGACACATTAGATGATTGTCCTGATTCTTTACTTGATCCTTGTCCAAATGCTTGACCTGCAAAAATTCACAATTTCCATGATATATATACTAAATAATATAAGTGAAACTCAATGTGGGCCTAAATCAAATCTTTAAGTGAATGCTATATCTGATCTTTGTTATCCACAACATTTTGAATATTCGTTCTTACCTGAGCTTTCTCCTTTTGACGATGCTGATTCACCAGAGGATCCACTTTATTTTGATGATTGAGACGAAGATCCAGATGATTTTGGTAATTGATTAGAGGGTTTGCTTGATATTTGCCCCGTTATGGATGTTTGGCCTTGCGTTTGACTTGCTTTTGATGATACACTTGAGGATTTAGCTGAATTTGATGCATGATTGGAGGCTTTGTTTGAACTTTGGCCAGGTTTTGATGTTTGGCTCGAGGCTTCACCTGATTTTGAAGCTTTGCTTGATAACCAACTTTCTTTCGAGATATTATTTGTTTCAAAATCTTTTTTTGATGTTTCGTTTGATTTATGATCTGAGGTTTGACTCTGTTTTGTTGTTTGACTAGAGGTTCCTCCAAGTGCTTGGCCAAAAGTTTTATTATTTTGTTGTCCACTATTTGAAGATGACACTGAAGACTGACTACTTGCTTGACTTGAGTGTTTCCCAAAATTTTTATTAGAAAACTGGTTTGATTCTTTGTTGGAAGACTTTCCAATGGACTGCGATAATGCTTGACTTAAAGCATGACCAGATGCGCCGCCTGAAGATTGTTTTGATTCATGACTTGCTCCTTGCCGGAATAATTTCCCTGTAAATATTTCAATAGATTTAGTATTCGATCGATTTAATCCTTGCCCAAATAACTGCTCTAAACCTTTTACATGATCTTTACAATTGAATATTTAGAAATATTTGTAAAAAATATGAAAGGTTGAAATTCGGATGAACTTTATTTATATTTCCTTGAGCTTAAATTGATGGTATACCTGAGGTCGAGGTCACATTTGAACCACTTCCAATAGATTGGTTAGAATTTTTGTTCGCAGCTTGGCCGGAAGTTTCACTTGTACTTGATGCTTGACTAGAAGATGATCCCGAAGATTGGCTAGAAGATTGATCTGGCTGTTGACCAGAACTTTTACTAGAACTTTGGTTTGAGTGTCCATTGGATGATTGTCCCTTAGATTGCGATGATATTTGACTTGATGCTTGTCCAGATGCTCTACTTGAAGAACTTCCTGAAGATTGCGATGATATTTGCCCAGATGTTTGGCCGGCTGCTTCACTTGAAGATTGGCCTGAGTTTTGCGATGATAATCCTTCTGATGCTTTGTCGGATGCATTACTTGGTGATTGTTTTGATTCTTGGTTTCCTCCTTGATTGAATGATTTCCCTGTAATATTTCAACATATTTAGTGTTGGCACGATTTGATCCTCGCCTAATGATTTCCTTGTAACTTTACGTCATCATTACATTAGAATACTTTGGAAAATTCATCAATACCATTCTTGATTCTTTCCTAACTCGAATAATTTCGCTCTAATATTTCACCGAAGTTAATTGCCCAAATGATTTCCTTTATTTTTTTTATTTTTGAATATTTTATAAGATTGATAAAAATATAAGTTTGATGGTTAATTTTAGTTTTTTGAGCTTGGTTTGATGGTATATCTGAAGTTGAAGTTTCATTTGAACCACTTCCATTAGATTGCTTAGAATTGTTGCTCAAAGCTTGACTTAATGTTTTACTAGAAGATGATCCTGAAGATTGACTAGATGATTGACCAGAGTGTCCTGAAGATTGTGATGATACTTGACCTGATGCTTGGTTTGAGCCAGTTCCACTAGAAGTTTGATTTGAATCCCCATTGAAATATTGTCCTGAAGACTGCGATGATATTTGACCTGATGCTTGTCTAGATGCTTTATTTGAAGAATGTCCTGAAGATTGTGACGATGCTTGCCCGGATGTTTGACCGACTGCTTCACTTGAAGATTTTCCCATGTTTTGAGATGATTCTTGTCCTGATGCTTGGCCAGATGCACCACTTGATGATTGTTTTGATTCTTGATTTTCTCCCTGCTCGAATGATTTCTCTGTTATATTTCACCAGCATTAGTGTTCGCTTGATTTCATCGTTACCCGTTTGATTTCCCTTTAACTTTACGTGATATTTATGTTTGAATATCTTAGAAGATTGGTCAAAACATGAGTTTGATGGTTGAATATGCTGTAATTTTATTTTTTAAGCTTAGTTTGATGGTATACCTGATGTTGAAGTATCTTTTGAACCACTTTGAGTAAACTGGTTAGAATTTTTGCTCAAAGCTTGGCCCGAGGTTTCATTAGACTTTGATGCTTGAGATGATCCTGATAACTGGCTAGATGATTGACTTAAGTCTTGATGACCATTGCTTTTAGTAGAAGTATGGTTTGATTCTCCATTTGAAGATTGTCCTGAAGATTGAGATGATACTTGTCCTGATGTTTGCCCGGCTGTTTCATTTGAACTTTGTGCATCATTTTGCGATGATACTTGACCAGATGCTTGTTTTGATTCTTGATTTAATCCTTGCCCTTCTGTAAATATTTCACCAGATTTACTATTTGCTTGATTAAATCCTTGCCCAAATAATTTCCATGTAACTATACAAGCTCTTTACTTTTGAATATTTTAGAAGATTAGCCGAAACATAAGGTTGAAACTTAAACATAATTTTATTCATTTGTTTAACTTGCTTAGATAGTATACCTGAAGAAGTTTCCTTTGATGAAGTTCCATTTGATTGGTTAGAATTTGTTGTCGATTCTTGGCCCGAGGTTTTACTCGATTTTGATGCTTGAATAGAAGATGTTCCTGAAGATTGGCCAGATGATTGACCTGAGTGTTGATCAAAACTTCTACTTGAATTTTGGTTTGATTCTCCATTAGAAGATTTTCGGGAAGATTGCGATGATACTTGATTTGATGCTTTACTTGAAGAATGTCCTAAAGTTTGTGACGATGTTTGCCCTGATACTTGGCTGGCTGTTTCACTTGAAGGTTGCCCTGAGTTTTGCGACGATATTTTGCCTGATGCTTGGCCAGATCCTTTACTTGAAGATTGTCCGGAATTTTGTGATGATGCTTGGCCAGATGCTTCATTTGAAGAATGTAGTGCAGATTGCGATGCTACTTGACCTGATGCATGGCCAGATACTTCACTTGTAGATTGTCCAAAATTTTGTGA
This sequence comes from Silene coronaria, assembly GCA_028566215.1. Classification (NCBI taxonomy): domain Eukaryota; kingdom Viridiplantae; phylum Streptophyta; class Magnoliopsida; order Caryophyllales; family Caryophyllaceae; genus Silene; species Silene coronaria. The sequence continues at coordinate 7,682 of JAOWBH010173757.1, forward strand.
TGATTCTTGGTCTGATGCTTGGCCAGATGTTTCTTTTGAAGAATGTCCTGATTCTTGGCTAGAAGCTTTGCCCGTTGATATCTTAGCCGATTGTCCTGATTCTTGATTTAAATGTGCTTGACCTAAAATATTTTGATATTAATAATCAAAAGTAGTATATTTAGTAAAATATTTGGTTATATGTGTTATATGTTCTTTGGCAATTCAATTTTTATCGAGTATCTACTTGAAGTTGTGACATTACTTGAACCCTTCTTAGAAGATTGGTCAATATCCGAAGACCCAGTTGATTTCGATGCCTGGTCTGATGTGCTATTTGATATCGATGAATTATTTGAGATTTCTGCAGATTTTGAAGCGTTGTTTGAGGCCTCACGTGAGGCTTTACTCAATGCTTCTCCTGATGATGATACTTGACCTGGGGATCCTACAGATTTTGATATCTCATCCATGGTTGTGCCTGTTTTTGACGCTTCAGTCGATTGTGAATTTTGTCCTGAAGTGTTGCTTGAATTTGACGCTTCTGTAGCATTTGATTGCGATGCTTGGCTCATGGCTCCATTAGACGATTGACCTGTTATTTTTCTAGGTAAATAATATATTTTTTTTTGCTTGTCAAATATTTGAAAAAAAATGCTTTATTTGATGTTTGATTATTATACTTTGTAGTAGATGGATGTTTGAACTTAAACTACTTGGCTTTGCTTAACCCTTAACTTTTGGCCTAAATATTTACCTGAAATTGATGCATTATTTAATCCTTTTCCAGACGATTGTTCAATTTGTTTGGCTACAGACTCATTTGATTTTGATGCTTGATTTGAGTCATCAGCTGCTTTTGATGAATCATTAGAAGTCGTGCTAGAGTTTGATGCTTTACTAGAGGCTTCTCCAGTTGATTTTCCAGACGTGTCTTCTGATGATGGCGATGTTTGGGTTGAGGATTTGTCAGATTTAGATGATTGGCTCAAGGACGCACTAGTGTTTGATGCCTGGTTATTACCTTCATTTGCTATATCCGTGGATTTTGATTCTTGGCCTGAGGCTTTGTCGGATGTAGAAGAATCAGTTGACTGTGATTTTTCTCCTGAGCTTTGGCTTGATTTTGACGCTTCGCTAGAAGTTTCATTTGATGCTTGGCCCGAAACTTCACCGGATTTTGATGTCTGAGTAGATGCCTTTTTATTAGATGATTGGCCATTCGATTTATCATCTTGTTTATTACTTGAAGATGTTCCCGATGATTGGCTGCTTGATTGTCCTGCGTGTGATTCTTGACCTAATGCTTCGCTCTTAGAAGCTATTCCGGTTGATACTTCACCCGATTCTTCTTTTGATCCATGTTGAGATACTTGACCTAATGATATATATATCCATTTGTATATTAAGCCATATAATAAGTAATGATAAGATGTTATTTTATCTTTTACTAGATTGTCGATTATTTAATCCATGAATATATATTTATAGACTTTTTTTTTTCAATAAGAAGTTCACTAAATTTTTAATTTGAGGCATAACTTAACCCTATCTAGTGTTTGAATTGAATCTTGAGTTAAGGACTTACCTGAACTTGAGGTATTTCCTGAACCATTTCCCAAAGATTTGTTAGATTCTTGGCCAACCGATTTAATTGCTTGATTGGAGGTTGCTGACGATTTTGATGCATTATGTGCGGCTTCCCATGATTGGGATGCATTATGTGCGGCTTCCCATGATTGAGATGCATTATGTGAGGCTTCCCATGATTTGGATGCATTATGTGAAGCTTCCCATGATTTAGATGCATTATGTGATGCTTCCCATGATTTCGATGCATTATGTGATGCTTCCCATGATTTCGATGCATTATGAGAGGCTTCCCATGATGCATGGCTTGATGATTCAGATGTTTTTGAGGACTGACTTGAAGATTCACTTGATGAATGTGCCCATTTTGAAGCTTGTGCTGATTTTGAGGCTTCACTAGATTTTGTTCCTTGATCTAGGGCTTTATTTGATCCTTGAAAAACTTGTTTTGCTCCGTCATTTCCACCGGAAGCTCCTGATTGGGCTGATGCATTCCCTGTTTCTTCATTAGATTTTGATGACTGATCCAAGTTCTCACCCGATTTTGATGTTTGACTCGAAACTTCACCGGATTTGGATGTTTCACCAGAAGTTTGGTTTGACGCATCTCCTGATTCCTCCGTCATACCATTAGATCCTGCAGAAGTGCCAACTTGTTCCGGTGAATCTTCTTTTGATGCTTCTCCTACATTATCAGTTCCTTCGGAAGATTCGGCCTTCCCCGATTCGTTACCTAATGATTGGCCAGAATCTGTTTCTTCGCCTGAACCTTCGCCTTGTTTTGATGCTTGACTTGTGGATTGATTTGAGTCTGATGTTTGACTCGAGTGCTCACCTGATTTCGATGTCTGGCCCGAAAATTGACTAGACCATTGGCCTCCAACATGCCCTGATACATCTCCTGACGCTTGATTATTATCATCATCACCACCTCCAGAATCGCCACCTTGTTCTAATTCTTTTCCTTCACTATTATCTTCTTCGTCACTTGATTCATGCGATGCTTGTCCATTGCCACTAGCTCCCCCAGAAAAACTAAATTGCTTATTAAAGTTAAAACCACCTCCAAACTTGACATTTTTATCGATGTTGAGGCCGGCATCAAATCCCTTCTTGAATTTTGCATCTCCTCCAACATCGCTTTCGACATTAGCTTCATGTTCAGCAGAAGCAACTTCAACATCTTTGTTGAAGTTAAAGTCACCGCCAAAT
>JAOWBH010173768.1:0-10461 GCA_028566215.1 Silene coronaria
GAATGCGGTTTAATACAAATTTATCGTAAAACGAAATTTTTTAGTAACCACTTTAACCTGCTGTGAAAATTTTTGTTTCAAATGGCTAATTCCATCTTAAACAAATAAGACCCGGTTTTGTGACCATTTTATAACAAATTTAACCACAAGTCCCCAAAAGCCCAGCTGGTGTAACAGCTTATGATAACTTGTTTTCTAAAAGTGTCACATTTGACTGTAAAATAATGTCAAAATCCCGTCTTATTAGTTTAGAATCGTCTTAAGGGAAACCAAATCTACCCACTAATAGGGTTGTGTATGAATCCGTATTACCACTATATTAGTGTAAAATTGCCTTAGACGAGATTAACATATTGATTTTGCAATAATATTTGCACTATTTATCGGGTTTGTGCAGATCATTTCTTTGTCACAACTATATTGTCATTTCTAATGGATCATTTTAATTAATGAACGCCGAATTATAGAAAAGTAAGATTAAAATATTGTTGTGAGGGATTTCTTTTTTGTGTAAATTGGGGTAGCCACTGTTGACAACAGTGTATAATCTCCTTAACGCGAGTAATCCCATGAAAAGGTAAACAACTAGCCAAAGAATTTGCTCAATTCCTATGAGGAGTGATTGAAGTGTGAGGGTTTGGGTGTTTGACATAGGAAAATAAATGCAAAATTGAATATTTCAAGTTGATGAATAAATAAAAGGAGGAAATAATGATAGAATAGAGAGACAATTAATAATGAAGCAAAGAATAAGGAAGAGTGGAGGAATATAGGGTGGTGGGTTGGATGATATAATTATTGAAAAGTGAGTTGTGATAATGTGCGAATGCAACCATTGGCTTTGGACATAATAGCCCTTGGATGTTGACTTGCACTTGGCATTCCCATATGCCGGTGGATATAACAAGAATACTTGTGTAACGCGGTAAACATATAAAATTGACAACTACTTAGTCATCTCCATGATGACCCTTTCTAAGGTAACTTCATATAAAATTGAAACAATATAACTCTTATTAAGCCAGATAGACTAGCTGATATTCGTGTTATGTAATTTGTTGAATTACTACATATGCACAACTTTGGATATTTCCCATAACTATCATGCCCTCTATTATTCTCCCTCCTCCAGTCCTCCTATAACATATGCGCTCATAGTGAGCAACGAGAATGTATCACACATTCGATTTCGGCTTTCTACGACCACCATTAATGACTATATCAGAATGAGTTGGGGATCTCAAAATCTACTCAGAGATACCATTTGACCACTAAAAACTCGAATAAAGATATATTTAGGCCCTATTTTTGTTCTTTTGGACTGAATGAGATCTGAACTTATCTGAACTTACTTGAACTGAACTTATAAGATCCGAACTGAACTGAACTGAACTTATAAGATCTGAACTTAACTTATAAGATTTGAACTTAACTTATAGGATTTGAACTGAACTTATAGGTTTAGAACTTAAATTATACTCCCTCTTATTCTACATAATCTTCAATCTTTCTTTTTTTAATCTATTCATAATAACTTTTCTCTTTTCTTATTTAGTAAAGTTTTATACTTATTTTAATCACCTCATCCTACAACAATATCCCACAATACCCATACTTTATCTTATTTTAATTATCTTACCCCAAAACAATACTTATTTTAATCTACGCACCCCACAATAATACTCTACAATACCTTCCCTCTCTTCAATCACATCACATCACATCACATCACCCCACCACAATACTTTACCTTCTTTAATTCAGACACCCTTAATTTTTATGTCATCAATGAATAGGAGGGAGTATTAACTTATAAATTAACTTAACTATTATTATTACTATTATTATTATTATTATTATTATTATTAACAGTAGTACTACTGCTACCATTTTTTAAAGAGGACATTGTTAAAAACAAATATAGTCTAAAATACAAGGTAAGATAATAACATTTTTAAACTTTATATACATTGGAGTGGTTTGTTCATAAATATTACTACGATTACATTACAATACAATAAAAAATAAATCACATTACTTCTTTTTTTTAAAAATTTGTATGGGTTTAATGTCAAATATTTTGTATCGGTTTAAAAATGAGGGGAACTTTAATGTCAAATATTTTTCTATCGGTTATCAAAAATTAATAGGATCTAAAGTAAACTTAAACGATCTGAATTTATATGATCTGAACTTATAAGATCTAAACTTAACTAAACTGAACTTAACTTATAGGATCTGAACTTATAGGTTATAGGATCTGAACTGAACTGCACTTGTAGAATCTAAACTGAACTAAACTTATAGGATCTAAAGTGAACTTAATTTAAGTAAGTTTAAGTCCAAAAGAACAAGGCCTTAATCCATACAACATTAAATCAACCACAAATTCCCTTTCCTTGGTAGCCTATTCGATTGCAAGATTTGTCAATGTCTAAAGTATGACTTATGTGCACAAGCACAGCATAAGACCATTCCCCCATTGGCAAATTCATGTAACGAGTTAAAAGTATTAGTAAGAGTAACAAAAGTCTAATGTTAGTTAAATACTCATAAACAAGTATTCTAGCTAACAACATCCACATCAATCAAAATTCCAAATACTTCCTGGCCATGGAAACACTGAGTCACCAGAGTCCACAGTATCATCCTAAAAGTTGGTAAAAACAGCGACATCCATTAAAGAGGCCCTGGATGTTTTAAGCCTCGCAATTCATCCGGGAGGGAAATGGGTTTTCTAAATTGTGTGGATTCTAGAAGATTTGAGATTTTCGCAGACAAATCTTTTCCTCCTAGCAAAAACGGTTAGGGTTAGACACACATCATTTACAAAATGCACTCTTTCATAATCTCTTCGTGGGTCGAAACGGGTTCTCAGGTCGGGTCACCTTTTGCCAGCGCTCTAATTTCCCCTACATAAGCCACAAAATGACATAGTCTATCTTCAGTACTATTCGGCTGCAACCCAGTCATTGGACCAATGACATACAGAAGGGTGAAGAAGAGGGAGCTTGTTCATAAAGCTGTTGGTAGTATTTACATGATCTTTACACCTTTCTTAGTCCTATACTCCTATATGGTAGTTTATCTCAAGATTAAGCATTCGTCTACACGCCAAAATTTCACACACAGCATTAGTTTTCAAAAAAAAAAAACACTTCCAATAGAATTAGAGTATAGCATTGAGAAACTTACATATTTACATTAGACACTCACATATTGTCAGTCTAGCCTGTCTGCCTGTCACTCTCTTTTTCAGACCCTTTAATGTTCACCTTCAAGAGGCTGCCAATTTACTCGTGCACAAGTAATGACCTTGATAAATATTATATTGTTGTTTACACAGCGCCATACCTCATTTTTCCAAGAATTGATCCTGCAATCAAACATGACTAGTCAGCAAGGAAACACAAAAATTGCAATAAAATCACTAAAATCTTTCTTTTCCCACAGCGAAAAAAAAAAAAAATATGTCAGTGCCTCATGACGAGGTGGGGGTATACAGTTCTACCCGTGTATAAAACAAAAATAGATTGTTTGGGAGGGCCCATAATGAAAATTATGTCGCAACTATTTCACAAGAAAAATAAGCGCGTCATAGTGGTTATTTGCTTTATTCCGTCATATTCCAAAGTAAGAATAGTGAATTTTTAGCTCCGTAATGACAATTCCTTTTTCTATGAAACAGAGTTTTCAGACGAATAGAAACAAGAAAACTAGCTTTCACCCTGTCATTTTCTCACCTCCTTTACAAATAGTAGATGTTCAATAGCGTATACAATTCACAATATAAGCAGATATTTTGATGATGAGCACTCAGAGTCTCAGAGGCTGCTAGATTTTCTCAATGAGCTGAAGAAGTCAATCATATGCTCATATACGTCTTCCTTTGCTTTTACACTCAGGAGGAAATCAACATGGCCATAATTATCGAGATAGAGCACCTCTTTCTTGCATGGCAACTCTCTGATTGTGCGTTGCACATCTATCACATCGGCCAAGTCATCAGTGCCACCATAACCCATCCACAATGGCAATGATTCAGGGACAAGCCCAAGGTCGAATGTTGGGGGTTTGAGGGAGCCATAAACTCTCTTATTTTTCAGCATTCCATAGTCATACCTGGCAAAAGTACCTTTTCGGATCACTGCAAGCAAAAAATGAGACAAATATGAAACATAATACCCCAGAAAAATGGCGCTTCACAAATAAAGATGGATGGAGACGGGCAAAACATATAAATATCTGGTCACATAGAAGTCAACTTACAGCAGACAAAAAAGAACAGGAAACACATATACATAGTTGCTGCCATCCCCAGACCATGACTTGTAATAATAACAGTTCACATTCAAAAACAATCTCACATTAAGCACATAGAATGAAACTATTTTCATTAAATTCCACATTGAGATACTGAAATCAAGCAAACTAAATATGAAGTATTATGTAACAAGAAGTTACAAAAAGTCCGAACTTTCAGCCCCTCAAAACTTGCAATATCTTCTTTATGATAAATTTGATCTTTGCTCTTGTCTGGTTTTGAGAAGTAGAAAAACAAGAAATGGACATAATCAACTACTCAGTAACAACTGCCATCAATACTATAATGATGTGTTCTTAGAAGTAGTCAGTCATCGTACTCATAGAATCAAAAATTATGTCATCTATCTCAGTCATTTAAGATATGTTAACTTCACACTGCCTTGAATAATGAAGTAAACCGAAGATAAAGGGGCGGAGCTATATGAGGGGTGAGGCATAACGACTAACGCAAAAACAAAGCAGATGGACAACTCACTTTGAAAAAGGTGATTCAAGTTTTTGACAGATGAGGGGTGAGGTTCATATTCAAGGTAATACTCCACCCTTGACGTATTGAAGCAGCAATTTTTTCCTGCCATTAGTTCAATATAAGATATCGATTTGCACCAAAGAGAAATAGACACTGGATTATATACAGATAAAACTTAAAAGTGTCGAACAAAGTTCCAAGTCAGTGACATGAAGTTGAAATAAACTGCTTCCTAGTTTCCTAGATGATGGAATTATCAAGTTTAAAGCTATGTTACTCTGATGAAGGAAAATGTCTAGGCTACTACATAAAATGTGGTAAGACAGATCTAATAGTTATTAGATGTCGAAACATGATGCCTAAAGACAGAAATCATAACTCATGAGACGTCCAGCTGGTTACTAATATTGTGATAAGAAACTACAGCAACAAGCAACCAACAAAACCTTAACAAGCTCTTTCTGCGCTTCCGAAGAAGAAAACCCAAGGAATTACCGGTTATAGAACCCAACATGTCAACACAGTCTAGGTGGCCATCACACAAAGAATCCAGAAGCTGAACCCCCATATCGCTGCATTTGTCACAAGATTTGAAGTTAACCTTAAGGTCTATGACAAAAACTAACTACGTATGCTGGTTTATTAGATAGGCTATAGGCCAATAACAGCTTCCTTTATTTTCGGTTTTACTTTTGAGGGTTTTCGTTTCCCCGTATAAGAATTTACCTTCTAAAGTTAAGTTGGTGAAATCCCATAGCAAGAATCATCTGCATAAAAGTATGATATGGTCGTAAACAACTACTAATGAGTAATGACAACATTAATCACTCCCACCTTGCAAATCATTTGTTTAGCTTACCTTTGAGGGTTTGATTAAAATACTCACAGAAAATAAAAGAGGTAAACAAATGATTGGGACGAATGGAGTACACTAGGGCACACAAACGGAAACCAAAAAAAAAAAGTACCTTGTCAAGATGCATATTAACCATCCGAAGAACGAAAGGGGCATTTATATGTTCCAAGTATGATATGGGCGAAAGAAGAGCTGCAGCTTCAACCATTTCCACTATATCTGTCTCTGTGATTGCAGCCAAAGACATAATTGTACCCTGTGCAGGATGAACTATTAATATTATAAAAAAGAGGAATAAAAAGGCAACTATGTTGCCTTCCCACATTAAAAGACAGGCCTTAATAGAGTTTCTTCGAGCGTGAACTAGAGAGATGGGTAAGAGGTCAGTACTTGTGAATGTCCGACAAGGAATACTTTGGAGTTGGTTAACTGATATATATACTCGATCATTGCCGGAAGATCATATAAAGCCAATTCTTCCCAGCTCCAGTCCCAAAAGGCCTAAAACAAGCAGTAAACAACTCATTCTCTTATTCAGCTTTATGGCTTCAAAAACAAGTTACAATGTCTACTATCTTGTCACCCAATGATCTGTAGCCCTGATTTGCGACTTTAGAACGACACATATATTATACAAGTGCTAAGAAGTTAGAACAATATGGAAATGAAAGCACAAGTTAAGCAAACAATCTAAGAATTATCCATCCACAAAATTCGTAACATTAGTTAGATATACTATGTACCTTGCTCCTATCTGAAAGAGATACATGGCCATGACTCCACCGTGTTCCCCTCACATTCGCAATCCAGACATCAAACCCACGGTCAGCAAGAAGGAAGCCTAAAGACTGTTCCTTTGGATTTAGAAACCACGCATCACCTGCCTGTTTGCTCAAAAAACATGACCAACTTTTGTCATACACAAGTCTAGATAACCATCTGACCAAATCGATTTAGCCAAAGTGCCGAAAAACCTCAACTTAAGCAAATTGATAAAAAGTTTACTAACTCTACCACATTAAGCTAACTGAATTGAATGTCCCATTATATTTCATAAAACAAAGAGCTTCCATTCCAAAATAATTGGTATTGAAGAAAGTAACTCACAATTGGAAGTTTAGAATTATCACTAACCAACAAATTTAAAATGTATAAACATCCCTAACCATACGTCGATTTACTTAGAACTAGGCACCATACGTTGGTGAAATAGTAAGGATCATGAATTGAACAGGAAAGGAATGTAATAGGAGGAAAGATGAGCAATTTAAGATACATCAGACTTGATCCATGTTCCCACTAAATGTCTGGACTCTGAAGAGGGAAAAGAGGAACCGGGAGAACCAACTTGTAACCATGTAGGTGATATAAAGAGCGTTAAGCTACATCCTGGAGGAAGAGGTATAGTCCACTTGATACATCCAAATAATGTTTACCTAGATATACACTTGCCTACCCATACATTGAGCTAAAATTCCACTTGGGAGAATAGGAGAGCCGAGGATTTGAACTTGGGACATGAGGGTCATATAAAAGCTCTAATATCGTGTAAGAGAGTCATCACAACCCCAAGGTTAAACTGATGGTTGAGAGTTAATAGACTAGAGACTCGATAAATGATCCTATATCCTAATAATCGCCACCATGGGGCAACTCTTTGAGCCATCATTTATCGGAATCAGCCTCGTTGTGCTGCAAAAGACAAGGGTAAGGTTGCATACTCCCTAGTTCCGACCCCTAACCCCACAATTTGATAGAGCACTTAAAAGGCACTAGGATAGTATTGATCTAATTGTCGTCTAATCTACACCGAGATGCTAGCGTACTTGAAGAAGAGACAACAATTATTATAATCTATCATATACAGAAACGATTAAGAAGGAATAATATAGATTAATAGATGAGAAAAAAACAGAGGAAAATACCATAAAAAGGCCATGTACAAGGAGAACAGGAGGAAAAGGGCGTAATTGAAGATGATCAAAAGAAGGGGAAGAAACACGCTGAAGAGCCAACAAGTAACCATCCTTGGTTTCAACCTGCGGACAAATCAAACCCCGACAATTAGTCTTTTGTAAAAGGGATCAAAGTCTTTAATGAGATGAAGAAGGGATAATGAGAGTACGGTGTGTTCAGAGCAAGAGTAACCAGCGGGAAGGATGAGTTGTTGGCATAGGGATCCTCCGCCGTGAGATGGACCGGCGACGGTGGCGGAAGAAAAAGAAGAGAGATAGAGGAGTGATAGTGACAGTAATAGTATGGATATGGGGTGTGGTGATGTAGACATGTTTACTGTTGAGGAGGGGGAGACCGGAGAAGCGAGAGATGGCGTGCTGGAAATTCCAATTTGGATGTCTTATCTAAATTGCACAACACAAATTGTGTATCTTTAGATATCACCATGTCATATCTTGATTGGTTAACCAATATTTTAAAACAAAAAAATTATCAAAAATATTTAGGTAGGTTTGGACCCACGTAACATCAACACTTTCAATCTATATAGACTAAGCCGAGAGGCATTTGGACTCGATATGTGGCGGATTCATTTCTTACAGGAGAAATTTATCCAAGTCGAATCCATAAGGAGATCAAGAGTTGATGTACTACTTTGTCTCAATCCGTAAGAGTTAACTATGGCATTTAAGAATATGGCAGAGGTTGATCAAACGAGCTCAGTAAACAAATAAAAATAATTATGCAAAGACGGTTTAATTAATAAGAGAAAGTGATGCGGCACCAATATCTAGGTCATCATCATTATTACATTATACAAAAAGGCGACGAAGAGAAAGCCTCTTTCTTAGAAGTCGCCGCCCTCGGGTCAATAGAGACCCCTCATGCGATGACTATCTCTGTCCAAAGGTTAGCCACATCACGATGCCAATTGTCGCAAGTATAGATATAAAGAACTTTCTATCAAATATACAAACTCTACTTTTACCTGGGTGAAAAGAGATTCAAGTAAGCATACCACTCTCTACTCACTCTAGATTACTTTTTTTCTGTATAAGCAATAATGAACCTACCTTAGCTAGATACCTCACGTGCCAAGGTAAAAACCAGGGTACCCCTTAACCTAAATGTAGTCGCTAACTCACCTAACTTACACACGGAGATAACCACCTGATAATTGTATTGCAACGTACTTTATTGTTTTTAATCGATAGAAAAATATACATATTGATATCACCACATCAAAAGAACAAAATCAAACTTTGGGCAATCTAAGACCACCGGACATGCAACATTTCAGAAACGTCGCGCTCTATGTGCATAATATTATCTTATTTGACTCAAATTCGCCCACTAAGTTACATTGCTTTGTTTCTGCTGGTGAGTAGACCTGGCAAAATCAACCCGACTCGATTGACCCGAACCGAAAAGGTTGACCTGAGACCCGAAATCGACCCTAACAACAAAACCCGAATGTGACCCGAAACCCGAAATGATCTGACCCGACCCGAACACGACCCGAGGTTTGTTGACTCGGAACTGACCCGAAACCACCCAACCCGAAATGACTCGACAAAACGTAACTCTAATTGATCAAAAAAGACTTGAAATAACGGGAAATTATACAAAATGTACTTTATCTCTCATAATTTTGACCCGAAATTGACCTGAACCCGAATTGACCCGACCCGCTTTACCCGAAAATGACCCGACCAACATACCCGAAAAACACCCGAAACCCGAACTAAACCGATAATATCTCAAACCCGAACTAACTCGACCCGAATTGGCTCGACCCGAACCCGACCCGATTGATCCGTTTACCAGGTCTACTTGTGAGTGAGATATCACTTGCAAATGTTACTCTTCATGTCTTAAATTTTTCCCGCTTATAATACCAAGCTTTCATCATCCCGTTCATCACTTCTCTTAGTCTTGCCTTGATATTGACTTTAGGCTTGATCAAACATTTTTAGATCAGTACCCAATTAATACACTATATCACCAGTTATAAGGTGTTATATGGTGTAGAACCCGAGCTCTGTACTAAAATTTTTGAGTTTTGTTTTAAAGAATCTGAGCGATAGTATAAAGTATATGAACTCACCCACTAGACATAAAAAAAATAAACTTTAAACAACTCAGAAAAAATTACACATAAGCTCGTTTAAATGTATAGTGTTGTACAATACTTATTATACAACTGGTGGTATGGTAGTTTTAGTGAGTACCTAGTACCTACAAAAATGTACAACAAAAAGCAATACTCAAATCCTAACAAATAATATAAAGTGAAGTAAAACAACTAATATGCTACTTTATTTTAAAATGAGTAAATAATCGCAAATCGAGTTATTATCAAAGTATAAATTGAATTGGTGAACGAGCAACAAACATTCAACAAAATAAACATTTATGCATGAACTAGTTCAGTTGCCCGTAAAATTCACGAGGCTTTTTTGGTTTGTGGCATTTGTCGTGGCGGGATTACGTTTATTGCCGTGTTTTTTGTGTGTGTAGTGGCGGGAAGTTTTGAAGTTACTTTTTTAACTGAAACCATTAAACAAACCAAAGTCAGATGTTATCCCTTTAAGTTTGTTTATTAACTGAACATGAGCCGAGAAGTCATAAAGGTGTTGAAACATACAGAGTAGAGACATTAATAAGCAGAAGTCATATAAAGATCAATAAATTAAATTAACCTTAGCAGGAACCATAAGTGAAGTTAACCACACACAACGTTCCCATCCAAATTAATTCATTTACGATAAATTCAAAGTATCTACACAATTAACCCAAAATCAAAGTAAGAAAACATAAATAATCTCATTAATTCAATAAAGAGCTATTAATA
>JAOWBH010173779.1:0-10460 GCA_028566215.1 Silene coronaria
ACAATTCTATATATATATATATATATATATATATATATATATATATTTGATAGATGCAAGTTGAAGTATCATGTTCAGATAAGATTTGCCCTCACAATTATTTTTTCGTTTATTTTTTGTATTTTGTGTATAGAAGAAGCATAATAAGTTCTCATTATAAACGGGTATATCCCTCTTAAATTTAAGCCGGGTGAAGTAGTTAGAATAAAACAAAATCAAAATGTATAGAAACAGAAATAAATTTACTCTTACTTCGGATATTATTCAATAGCGGGTGCCAATTCAAGTATCGAAAGATTTCATACCAATATTAAGATGTCTCAATATTTAAGACTGTAGATACATGAGACAAATCAAAATAGTAAACATAAGTGTTCTTTTACGATTGATATGTGTTTAATGTTTTCCTTTATCACCAATTCTCATTTAAGACGGGTCGAATATCATACTATTTGTGTATATAAGACAAATATATAATTTTCCTTATTCATTCTTAACAGAGTAATATTGTTCGTTTTATATACGGAGTATAAAGTTAGGTTAAGAAGCTGTAAACTTGAGACATTTATCATTTTTTATTATTTATAATAAATAAGTTACATTTAACCAAAGTCAATTTATAATTTCCAAGATAATAAAGAATGAATATGCATGAATGAATATATGCATGGTAGTCCTACATTATTAAGTGAAACAAAGCGTCTTTGGTGGAACGTATGAACATTCTTGCCTTTAAAAAAAATGAACCTATTATTCAAAGCACTCAAAGACCGATTATTTTCAATGACAAAAAAATACCTATTATTTCGAGTGTTATGTACACATTCAGTGTTAAAAGACTTTAACACACCTACAAATATAAAATCTATTTCACTCCTCACAACAACGCACAATTACAAAAATTTAGTTTTTTCTTCCTATAACCATAGGACAATCTTTAGAAAATGTGATAAATAAAAAGTAAGGTATACTATTTGCTTCTTTTTTTTACGGCTTTACACCTATAATACCATGACGCAGCAAACTTGAATGGTATTTCGAGTAGAAATTAAAACGATGAGACTAGCATGACTAGAAGGTGAAGGTCGAGTATCTTTATTGTAGGATGTCGAGGAATGTATGGCCTTGAATTTTTTGGTTGTGAATTCTTAACTGGCCCAAAAAATCACCTTTTCTAATTATAATGGTGTGTCAATTTATTTTCGTAGTACGTATTTTACTCATCGCAGTACTTTTTGCACCAAAATTCTCATTTGTTGCCCTTCCCTAGAAAACATTACCTAATTCTCTCTCCATTCTCTCTAAGACTGAAACCGTAACCATCTTCCAACTACATCAATTTTCTTCAATTATGAACGATTATTCAAGTGACGAAGAGGTAATTAATTCGTTAATCTTAGTTTAATCATTAGTTTTATTTTATTTTTATATTTTTCTTAAAAATTAGGTTATAGCGAGACGGTGGATTGCCGGCATGAGGGGTTGTGCGACGCCGGCGTGAGGGGCTGTTAATAACTTGTGGAAAATATTGCAGCAAGTCATCAGGAGAAGAGCATATTATGGTGAAGTAAGCTGCTTTAAGCATTTCCGAACCTTTACTCCCTGCACTCAAGAGGCTGTTCACTTCAGCAAGTGTATCAGCAAAAGATTGATTACCCTCGTGAGAAACTCTAGCAGTAGAACAATTATTTAAAGTTTCCTGGAACTGGATACTCTGTGAAAGTAACTTCAAATCAATCAACGGCTTCCATTCACAAAAGCGACTTTCCGCATCAGCAACTGCGGAGTTATGATCCTCAAATTTCTCTGATAATAACTGATGAATGATAGCAGCTAAGCTTCCTGCTTCAACCTGAAAATTGAAGTGTCACAAGCTGATTTACAAATGCAAAGAGCTGAGGATTGAGGCCAAAGTTATTATGCTTACCTGGGTTTGCAACAGATACCTTAATGTATTACAGACATACACAGATATTGATGATTTTTCAGGCAACGTGAATGTTCCTGAACCTGAGCCAAGCAGCCTCAAACACTTCTCAAGAATGCAGACAATGAGTGGACTAACATCAACATTCTTCTCTATCAAGGAACAAAGGGTGGGATATTAGAAAAATACTCAAATTAACCACTGACTTTAACCATGAAATATTAAAAAGCGTCTTAAGTCTTAACCAACTGGAATGTGAAAACACAAGGTCACTGTAGCATGAGGCAGGCAGTAAGAATCATGACTCCACAAGTGAAGGAAGATCGGTTAAAAAAATTGAGACTACTTTTTCCTTTTTTTTTTTTTTTTTTTTCAAATCAGCCTACTTCTAATCCAATTCAGAAATATTGGTTACACCACCAATCCGTTTTTATACACCTTTTCTGCTCTTTAAGACACAGTTACGCCAGCACCATTGAAAAGAATCACAGAAATCGAATCAACCCACGCTTGTTCTTGTTAGACAAATATCACTGTCCTCCCACATTGATATTCAAATACATAGGTCAAGAAATGATATTGCAATCTAAATTTCCATTTCACTAAAGCATAAATTTTTCAAGCGTACATGTAGGGTGCCTACTACACATATGATGACATAGCCCCAACTGATTAATCACAGAGTTATCATGGCATTGAGAAAACGTATATAAGCCACATTGTCATGGATGTTCAACCGTGAGTCCCTATTGATGTGTAAAAAATATTAGCAGCTAAGTAAATAACAAGACACAAATTATCTTTGAATAAATACCTTTTCCGGCGTCCACAATTGAGTGTTGACGCTTCAAAATATCCCAGTATTTTACCAAGTTATTTCCCACAGTAGATACAGCATCACATAGGAAAGAAACAATTGGTGTAGACAAGGACTGAAGTGATTTACTATCTGTGTATCTACAACAATCATCAGGCCCAATATTTCCAGGTAAAAACAAAAACCATGAACCGGTTTCCCATGAGTTGTGGTCAAAGGCACCAGTGCTCATCATTGCTGCTTTTGCCAAAATATATGCTTGTTGTCTTATGTCTTTGATCGGTGAATTTAAGAACAAAACAAGCAAAGACTGCAGATGCTTATAGATAGGCGGCAGCATATTACATGAAAGATCCAGCTCTGTGGAACAACCAAAGTGTTCTATCAGCATGGTCAACAAAGATTGTTGAAGAATACTTGGCAACTCTAATGGATCACTTGGAAGGATTTTCAGAACATCATAAGACACTTCCAAAACATCAATCAAATTCCGCTGCGTTGGGAGTAGAAGTTAAGAATCAGTGTCCATGTCATCAACGCAGATAATTCTCAAATAATCATTTGAACTTAGTTACGAGTTTAGAACGTGCAATTAGAAAGTGAAAAGGTACAAAGGACATGCAACAATCAGGGATATTGAGAAAACAAAAAACTGCCAATCCATGTTCTACCTTTTACCCTTCTCTTTTGTTTGACCGAAAGTTTTACGTGTTTCTCGAATATACTAAAAAACGAAACAATACACTATGGACAACTCTACTAGTTATTGCTATTAGAACTCCAGACTGTTTCATCATGAAAGACACAACAGAACCAATTTAAAAGAAATTTAGGCCTTAGAATGACCAACACAATATCTTTGTACAGGGAGAAACTTACATGATAGATCTTGAGAGCCTCAAGCACCTTACAATGGAAAAATACATCGCCCCTATTTATCACATCTAGTGTGAGAAAGGTTTCGTCTGAATCCCAAATTTCCGAAAGAGCGCTGTCATCAGTTTCATTACCTGATGCAAACAGCGTAACTGACTCCTCTATTTTTTCACTATCGTCAAACAAGATACTATCAGCAGCAGAATGTAGCCCACCAACACAAATATCAACATCGTCATTGTTAGTATCAGTTTTCCGTCTCTTTTTCGCAATGGCTTTCTGTGCATCAAAGTCTTCCGAATATGCTCTTTTCCGAGATGCTAAGTTTTGGTAAATAGAACTAACTGAACTGATCAGTGTAAACAAAACTTGGGAGTCGGGGAGCGAAACACGAACTTCGTCCTTTAATTTCTGCTTGAGAGACGACAATCCGTTAAGACTTAATGCATCCATGAAGGAGCTGAATAATGTCAGGACCTCCAAAAGAAGCCTTAAAGTACCATGCTTGATCAAAGGATCAGAATGAAGCAGCCCCTTATTGACTACTAGACGACTGAATGAACGAATGCATACACAATTATAGACATTTTGAACATCTGTATTCTCAAAAGTTAACAACTCAGCAGTTTGCTCGGCAAGGAAATCCCACACAATCCCCTCTCTTACAGATGAAACCACCTTTGCAGCCAGAGTAACAGCCGATAGCCTGAAAACCAAAAAGAATTACAGACCACACTGGATGAAAACAATGACTTAGTTTTAGAAGGCACACCAATGCAACAAAGGCTCTTGGCCAGGAGGCGCAAGTTGAAAGCGCACAGCTCAGTCACACAACACACACTACCTTTACAATGAATTTGTATTTTTATAATAAAACTGATTTCTACCCTATATTGCGTTTAAAGAGAGTTACCTAAATAAAAGCTACGGAGTATGTATAAAGGGTCAATGGGAATGGCATAATAAAAGAACTAGAAGAAACCTAAGGCGTTTTGGCTACTACCTCAATGATTCTTGTGCTTAAGCATGCCCAAGGGCCAAGACACGTATTTTAAAACTAAAAGCAATAGCAAGGTATATCACCAAACAAATAAGCATTAAGTATGATTAACAACAAAAGAGAAGTCTCACCACATAGGCGACATATGATCCTCAAGGTTAAAAGGGAACTGATCCAAGTAAGATGAAGCAAGTGCTGCCCTCCCATCTACGATTGCCAAAAGCAACCTCTTGTGATACTCAACATCTGTTGCTCTAAGCTTCTTCATAAGATCAACGAGCCGCTTGTGATTTCCTTTCAATGGAACCGGTTTTCTCTTCGGGTCAGGCATAAGCCCATTGGAAGGATCAATGCACACCCTATAAAGAACCTCATACGCAACTTTAGCAGCCAACACATCTTCCCCCCTTGCCGAAATATCCACCAATTGTTCCAAAGTAACGCTTCCAAACAAAACACTTCTAAGAGGCGGTGGAATCCCCGACTCACTCATCAAAACCCTATCACGCAATGTTGACAAAATATACACCGCGGTCACATCATCATCATTCCCAAGCCCTCTCAAAATCCCAGAAAATACCTCCCTTTGTTGCAAAATCGACTTCATTAACCCCGGTTTCCCCACCTCCAAAAACGACATAGCGAACTCAACAAACGCCTCCCTCGTGGACCCCTTCCTCTTCACCACCGCCTTCCTCTTATACTCCGCCAACTTCCTAACCACCGGCATTTTAAAATCAAACTTCTTTGCCACCTCATTCGCCAACAACGACCCACGCCTCACCACACTAGCTAACAACAATAACGCCGCCTTTTGCCTCTTCCCTTCTTTACTATTAATCTCCAAATACAAATCCTCCATTTTCTCCTCAATAATCAACCTACAAAACTTATCCAAAACTCGACTAATCGAAACCCTAACACTATCATGATTCCCCTTATCATACCTCCCCACAGGATGATTCAAAATCAAACAAACTAAAGACAACAAATTCGAACTTCCAGCCTTACCACGCCGTCTATTCCAAGCTTCTAAAAGCTCCGTAAACTTAGAAGAAAGCTTAACATACTCACATAACAACTCACCGCCATTACTCCCACGTAAAAGCTTCTTAAACTCCTTACATCCGTCAACACACAGCTGAAGCTCAGCTGAGTTAATGTTCCGTAGTAATTGTAATAGCTTCGCCGTAAAAGACGGTCTCGACTCAAAATTAGGGATTTTTTCTTCATCTGGAGATAAAATGGACAAAATTACAATCTTAGAAGGGGGAAACATAGAGAAGTGAATAATAAGACACTCTCTCCGCCACGGAAATACCTTTTAAAAATACAAAACTCGTACTCCCTCCGTCCCGTTCATTTTTTTTATTGGGACGGAGGGAGTACAATTTAAGATATAGAGTAATAACTAAGCCAAAAAATATAATGGAAAAATAAGCGAATAGTGAAAATGAAAGGTATTTCCGAGACGGAGGGAGAAATAATTTACCGTTAGAGTTGGCGCCATGGATGATAGAGGCGAGAGTGAAAGAGTTGTCGTCAACGGCCATTGAAGAGGGAGTGAAGGTGGCCAGGCAGCAGGTAGGACTTAGGAGAATGGGGGGTTTTGAGAGGGTTTAACATGGTATGGACGTATGGTTATGGTCTATGGACGTATGGTTGATGGGCTGGACAATTTAATTAGCCCATTGTCCATTATGCTCATTTGAAAAATAAAATTGACGGCTTTTCTAACGTATGTTCAGATGTGTGAGGTTGTTCGTTTTGGCTAATGAGTTCACTTTAGTTCGATGAGTAAGTCTTGTTTTAGACGGTCATTATGTCTAAAATAATAAGACCGAATTTGAGACCATTTTACAGTCAAATTTGACTACTCTGGGGGAGAAATCATAAGTCGTAACACTAGGTGGACCATTACGGTCACATTTGAAATTTGACTATTAAAATGGTTTCAAAACTCTCTCGTATTGTTTCATATGGGTTTCTGTCTGAAACAAAAATTTGCATAGTTCGATGTAATTCGATATCTATAAATTATGTTCAATCTAAAAGTTTCAATCTAGAAGAATGAGATTTTAAAATGAATAGTTTAAGAAAAATTTGAAAATGAAATTATATTTATATTTTTCAATCATATTTATCGAGTTTTCTGTTTACCATGCACTCAAAATTATAAAAGCTCACTACGAAATTGTCTTAAAGAGTCAAATGAAAAAAAAAAAAAAAAAAAAAAAAAAAAAAAAAAAAAAAAAAAAAAAAGAGGATTTTTGTAATAGTCAATTTTAAAATATTTGTAAATTTAGTTACATCTTGTAGATTGTTTAATTTAAAGGATGTCAAATAGGCTAAATTGAAACATCAATATACCTCATAACGTATTGATATCGATCTTAGGGTGAATTGTTCAGATAAGCAAGAGTTAGTTTAAACAACATAAAAATTGTAGACACTAAAAAATAGGTAGGAAAGTGACGTTATCGAGTAAAATTGAGTTTTAATATCACCATCTTACATATCTTATATGTTGTGCGTTAGAAGATGGCATGATCGCATGATATTCGATGCTTAGTGGCGGAGCCAGAAATTGACCCCAGTGGGACCGAAAAATTTCAGTAGGGGTGAATTGGTAGTGGTTTAAGGGGAACGCAGCAAAAAAAAAAAAAAGAAATTTACGGCCGCCAGCAGAGGCGACCGTCTATGCTAGCCTCCTAAATCCGTCACTAAATACTACCATGTGATACCTGGCCCCAATGATTGTATCCTTGTGTATGTTCTAGTGAGCTTATTCACAAAAAGAAAAGTCATACACAAACCATCAATCAAAAGATAATACATGTCAATAATGTTTATTGTTTTCCATGATAAGTTTGAAGTTGGTTTAGTATCTATCAATGAGTTATATATCATCAAACAAACTTCATTCTTTCTTTGTTTAGCTCATCAACACTTTCCCTACAAGTATGTGTATAAGTTCATCAAAAGTTGTCCTTAGAAAAAGATATGTCGTCAGGCCAACTTGTTGTTGTACAGTGTTGTGAATTAAAGCCCCATGCAAGTGTACACGATATAGTCTTATTTATTTATAAAGATGAAGACGTGCTCGATAACAATATTTTGAACACAAAATTTCACTTGTGACAGAAGGTATCCGTCACAAGTGAGAGACGGATACCATTTCCACTCACAAAATACTTATTTAGGGTGAGTAGAGAAGTACATGGGGGTCCCACCTTTGTCCCCTCTACCATTTTCCTCTCACAAACTACCCGTCTTCAAATCCGATCCGTCACAAGCAAGACGAATTGTATTTTGAAAAGGATTATAGCTTCGCAAATATAATTACAAAGTACATTTTTCACTGGGAAAAAAAATAAATTAAATTGGTCATCCACCAAATTGAAGATCGAAAAAAAACATAATTGACCTAGTACTCTGGTATAGTGATAAAGTTAAAATTGTAAGTTAAGGGGAAAATTCACTTGCCCTACTATTAATCACTTCACTCCGGCTATTACTAAGGCCCTGTTCTTTTAGGTTTAATTTCAGCTCAAGTTAGTTTTAGTAAGTTCTATTTCATTTAGTTTAGAACAGCTTTAGTCAGTTACATTGAGATTATCTCTTCTCAAAATTAACTTTTATTTTAACTCCATTCACTTCAACCCGGTTCCATTCAATTTATTTCAATTAAACTCGGCTCATTTAATTCAGTTCAGCTCGTTTCAACCGAAAAGAACAGGACCTAACTTTGTCGTCGACCCAATTCTTTCCTAATAACATCAACGGTTTCATTTTGTTTTTACTCATAGTGAAACACTCCTCAATTCAAGATAAGAAAATGTGCAATTTATTAGAAGAATCTTGTATAAAACGTCTTATATAAATGCAATCAAAATAAGCATGCATCTCTCTTTTTTTAAAAAAAAAAAAACATGCATCTCCATTTATATATAATATTATTTGATTGATTGGTGAATAAAAGAAACTAACTCGTTTATTACAAATTCATGTATAAGACTGTCTAACACAATAAATTTTTATTGTTTTTGGATACATTAACACAAGAACTTCAATGAAATTTCAACTTTTGTAACCATATATATATTTTATTTGTAAATCCGTTGTACAATATATAAAAAGATAAAACAAACCGCTTTAGGAATGACCAATTACTCATCTAAACTATTGTGTCCACTAAAATCATAAAGTACATGAACAATTTTGCACTACTCTAATTTGACCCACATGTCATTTAAAATTACAAGGCCGAACATTAGCTCTCACTAAGAGACTATCCTAAACATCATTAATTATTGACTACTAATGATGGTAGCAGTCTACTACTTAACTTAAAAAATCCCTAACCTATTTCTCTAAATGGAATAACTAATAATTCACACATCAATCCTAGATACATTAACACAAATTAAAGGAGAAATGGATAAGCAATGAGCTAGCTAGACCAACTCATCTTATCCATGTTAAAGTATATTAATAATTAGTTAGTGGAAATTTAAAGTTTGATACTCTTTAAGTAAATTGAATTTTTTTTTTTTTGGCATAATTAAATTGTATGGGTAGTTTAAATTTGAGTCAGGTAGAACCGTGTATAATGAAAATCAGGATTTGTAGTTAGGAGATGAAAACATATGGGAATTACAATAAGATAACAAAAAGTCTCAAAATTTGTTGTCTGGGTCAAGGACCCCCTAGTTGTCTACAAGCTTCGTTCGCTATTGTATAATAAGGACAATAAAAGCATCTAGAGTTGTAAGTTTACGGAATCTGATTCTAAACCTAAAACTTTATAGTAAGTTAGGTTAACTCATCCCCGCCAATAATCCTAATGTATGTTGAAGATTAAGCATGCACTTTACGAAATGATTTTTTTGCTTAAGTAGGGTTTAAATTCAACCTATTTAACACACTAGGGGTATAGAACAGGCTTGATACTTTGATTTTAGTAGATGCCCCAGACGAGTAGGGTAAAATAACACATTATAAAGGAAAGGCGCTTCTGCGTGTTTGTGCTTCTGGGCTATGGCTAATCGTTGTCCCACACGGTGACACAAAAATCAAAATCATTGTTGACATGAATTGAACGTACACATTATTGATAAATAATTTCAAACCCACTCTATAATTTTAAGTAATTTGAATTTGAGCTCATTTAAGCAATAATTTCTTGAAAAATCCTCATTATATTGAAAAAGGGACTTTAATAATAATGTGTGCTATCACTCTACCACCAATAAACAATGCTATCCTTAGTTAACCACATTTGAAAAACTAAAAAGAAGCACATGCTTTAGTGCTATCTAGGTCCCAAACATACTTCTTTGAGTAACCAAAGATGCTCTTATTAATTATGATAGCAATTAGCAAATCAACCAATTATGGAGGAAATAAATATAAAAATAAAAATAAAAATAGAAATTAATAATTGGAGTTTTTAATTAATTGTGACGGCTTACCAAACTCTAAGAAGTGTCCAAAATTAATAAAAACTAAAGTTACATCGTCCAAAGTTACAAGAATAAGTAAGAATCTTGATGCATGTACATGTCCTCATCTTTGAGTATTCAAGATGCATTATTAGATTAACTCGTGCAAAAAGAAAACATATGCAATATGCCAAAATTGTCACCTTTTGAGGGAGCTCTAGATGGTGTATTATCATTTTCTCATCATTGACATCACTACATACTTAATTTTAAGCCAGTTTTACTTGTGACGGTCACAAGCTTATGACGTCTCACAAGCTTATGACGTCTCACAAGTCTCTCCCCACTTGCAAGCTTGTCTCACGTCAGTACACGTCACAAGCTAAGCCTATGACG
>JAOWBH010173790.1:0-10458 GCA_028566215.1 Silene coronaria
TTACCGATTAATGATGATCAGTTGACATTAGTAAAGAATCATCCCTCGTGTATTCTATTCTGAGATTTTGATGATTAATTCTCAATCATCGTGATCGCACCATTGTTGAGGACACCCACTCCAACAGTCAATAGTTTACTTGAAACTGTAATTGATTTTTCAAATCGTAATCCAACATACAGTTTTGGCTATCCAAACTTTTCCTATTAATCTATAGACGAACTCCTTGAGGAGTGTCGGGTAGTCTAGTAGATTTGTGAGTTGAATCTTGATACATCGTGCATGCTAGTAACAACTTGGGACTATGAGACACTGTCAGAACAAACTTCTGTTCAACCACATCTGGGTAAGCTATACACCTCTGAAGAAGTCTTGGTGGCATAATTGATAAATGGTCCTTGAAGAGGATTCTATTGTCACCACTCACAACGCCCCGGAAAAAAGGCAGTTTGATATAGTAGAATTTGAACATTGAAATGAGTATAAGCTTGACAGTTTGCTCTTATCTTGCCTCTTTTCTTTCGGGCATGGAGCGGTTTTTTATTAAAAGTTCACTAGCAATCAAATTGTAAGGTAAACTTATTATGTGTTTTAGCTTCTGATACCTTAGAGCGAAGGAAATGTATGAAATATAGTAGAGGGACAAGGAGATAGTCGTGCGTCCTCCAGAAGTAACATGACCTTATGTATTGTTACCAGATCATTTTGTTTTCTATTTTTGCCTATTTAGTCGTGGAATTGACTTCAAATTGCTATCAGAGTCAAAGCATCGAAAATATGCAGACTAGTAGTGTGTTCTGACCAGTGTCAGACTGTCAGTAGCTGTCCTTACGTCTAATATCTTCTGTGGTGTTCATAGTGTGTGCTGTGGACAAGTTTTTGAAGTTCATCTATCCCAACTTAATGCAGAAAACTTACCAAGGAACTGTGTGATGTTGTAGATGATTTCAGTCTCGTCAATTTTACAACGCTGGACATACAGGTATGCAGTTGTTTCTTTATTCTTGTGGTTTTAGCTCTGTGTTTTGCATAGTTTTGATGTCGAGTTCTTACCTTAACTTGCTACTTCAGGACAAGGAAAGTGTTGGAAACCTCGTGAAGGTGATTGATAAAACCAACGGGTACATCTTTGCTGGCATAGAAAGTAGTGCAGTGGAGTTCAGCAAAATTGCAGTTCGTCAAGTTGACTGGGACTATTACAGATATCCTTTTTTTTGAAGCGTTTCTGTTATATATTTGTGTGCATGCTCATTTTCAAAAGACTCGGGGCTTACTTAGAACACGTATATTTTTGGTCGTAATAGAGCTCAAAATAGCTGAAAATGGAGGAATATAGTGGTAGACTGGTAGTGTGCGGTGAAAATGAGGGAAGGTAATGGTTATCCCATAAAGGGGAAAGGGTAATAGTTACCCTTCTCCTAGGGTAGGCAATATCCCCCGTATAGGAGTAATATTCCCCTATTACGTTGGCAAAAAGTTCAGGCTATAATTTTTCCCTCCATTTTGCTGGTGCATTTTTGCTCTAGCGGGCTTCTCTTCCTGAAATTGCCTCATTACCTTGTTTAGTTTTGTAACGCGACTTAACTAAAGAGTAAAGACTAATTTTAGGGAGTAGCTGGCCTATGTGGCTTCTGGAGCAGTTGACGTTGGCACTTAATTGATATGGATTTGACTAGTATAGCCATATCGCAAATCATTCTTTAGATTACTGAAGTGTTTGACTCTAGCTATTTTTATTCAATATTTTAATGTCTTTGGCTTCTAAATAATTGTCGAAGTGTCATGCCCATTTTAGAGTGTCACTGTCGCCTGTCTATAATATGACTGTATGTTTATTTGCTCTCTGAGTATCAATCTTGTAACATTATTGCAATTTTGATGCGAGTTTTGAACCCCATGTCTACTTGCTGGCTAATCAAGCCGGACTCTTTTGTAATGGGCTATTTTAGTGTGCTTTCCTTGACAAAACATTTCACAGTAGCAGCAGTGCAAGAGAAGTACATGAAAGATGATGATGCTGAAACAGATTCCAACACATAGAAAAGTGGCATGGCATGGCATATCAGCTTCATACACATTTTGATTGTAGGCGGCAAAAGATGGAGATTCATCTAGGTAAATTAGACGGCCGAGTTGAAGAGGGTTTCCTCCTATATTTATGTTGCTACTATCAATTCAGTTTCTAGGCGGCATTTCTATATCTGTACATCAGTTCATGACTCGGACCTGTATAATAACATCAGTTGTAATGATCGTGGATGTGTGGAATCCTTGATGTTGAGGAGAGACAGATGAAGGATTTTGTGAACCCTTTTAACGTGATACATCTTCGAAATAGGCGGGTTTTTCTTGATCCAAGGGACCCTTTTTCTTCCCAGTTTTTAGGTCGAAAATTGTCACAAGTTCTCCGTTTATAGTGTATGCTAAACTCTTTTCTCGACATGTAGTTTTATTTGGTCAAAATTATCGAAGCTACTCAAAAGTCAACCCCTCAAGTAAATCAAAGTGCTTGTTGTACCATAAAAGAGATTGTTCCTTCTAAATAATACCCGGTATTTAAGGGTAGAATTGGATCGTAGAATTAATTGAAGTCCTAACCACATTAGTTTTTTCGTAACCAGCTTTCAAGTGTCGGTATTTACCCCAAGGGGATACAGTGCAATATTACTGTTCTAGAGCTAGGGCCATGCTCACTCTTAACTGAAACGATACTCAACTCGTATATTGTACTAGTACTCCTCAGTCTTTGCAGTTAGTTGATTTTCCCTTTTTGATGTTCTCATTTTTTCTGTCATGCAACTAATGTTACGGAGTATATATCAACTCGTCTAACAGATAATGCTCGCATTGTATTCAAGAGAGATTCATTTGTAAGTTGTCAAAATGGAGAAAAAGGAAGATGACAATATATCTAACGTGAGTTGTGGAATTCATAATCATTGGTATTTTTCCTCGCACAGTCGTACTCTACAGTAAAGGCACCTTCTCCACAAAAACGTATAAAAAGGGCTATAAAAGGCCTACAAGAAAATTCAGATTCCCATATAGGCATAAAATAACTTAACAAAATCAAGAAGCATTTAGACTCTCGATGTCCCACGCTTGCGCTCAAAGAGCCGCTGAAGAAGATAAATTTGTAGGACGCTTGCTCCAACAAGTGCTAGCGATTCTAGAATCGCTTTATGTATTGCACGCTTGGCCATTGCCTCATTCACTGCATTATTAAACACATGAAGTAAGATAAAGGCATTGAAAGACATTACACGCGTACACATATTGTCGTGGACATTGGACTGTCCATGGAGGAACGTTGTGCAAGCAAAATGTCAACCAAATGTCTAGGTGTATGCATAACTAGAATTGTCTAGAATAAAAATGAAACTAATGTAATCTAGAAGCCTCCTTGAACATCATCATAGAACAACCTAAACATCCTATAAATAGGCATTGTATGTACTATGTAGTCCTAAGCTCCAATTAAGGAGCTAAATAGGTCTTAGTGTCTCACCACTCCCCCTCACACAATCATGTAAAATCACATATTCAACATATAAATAAAAATTATCCATTTCCGCTGTCAAAATTCCAACATATACAACATAAAGATACTTCTTAAGAGTAAAGTTGTAAGCCTATAATGTCATGTTAATGGCGGTTTTGATGGTGATAGGTTTCGAACCCAATGTCCCGAGTACCACCACTCAAAAGATTTTACCACTAACATTTGCGCAAGATTTTATAATCGAGATATGATCATCAAATTCATTTTTCTGCAAGGGAGTAATGACAATTTCAATGAAAGTCAGGAGCGCGAACACACTTGAACACCTAAAAATGATTATCTAATTATAATAACAAAAAATAAATATATCAAAACACTTCTCGACAAGTTAGGAGACATGAACGTGAAATCATAAAGATAATATAACTCTTTTCTAATATGTGGATTCTCAAATGTACCTTTAATAATGAAAGCCCATTTTGAAACGGTATCAAAACTAGTTATCACTTAAAACCTTTATATTTGAGCTAATAAATATTAAAATATGAAGAAATTATGAGACTACAACTCGAGGTCATAAAGATGATATTAGTATTCTGGAAAATTTATAGCGGGGAACATGAGATCATTTTCCGGCTATACGACAACACTTCACAACCATAGCAAGTTGTCGGCAGGTGAGAAGATGTTGGTGGAGAGATCGTCATTCGGCTATTTGGCTTGATATTTGTAAGGACATTCGGGCAAACCTCATCCTTGTGAGAGCGACATCCGGTTATGAGATATCGGGTCGGACTTTTCATATGTCATTTGGAGAGATCGGGGTGACGATGGAGAATTATGGCATGATATCGAGTCTACCTTGCGGCGATGAATTGGCCATGATAGATCAACAATACCGCCCTCATTATCTTGGTGAACTATGGTTATTATTCCGAAGAAAGCTCAGCAAATTTTGTCAACCTCTTCATCATGATAATCTTTGCGAGATTGGCAACATCGGGTCACATAGTCACGCAATCGTTCAAAGGTAAGTTTGTTGCCTTCTAACACAAGGCCAATTAATTCTTTGCAGGTTGTGTTATCTATTTTTTCACCCGATATGACCTCCGAGGGCGATACGTCGATGGGTAAGTCATATAAAAAACGTCTTCTAAACCAAAGTATAAGTCTATGTTCCGAAACACAAATTTGTTGGTTTCTACAACATAGCAATCATATAAACAACTAAACAATTTTTTGCGTGACTAAAGCCAATGTCAAAAATTTGATCGAAAGAGCGCCCTACGAAGCATTCGACACAAAAAGCCGTTGAGATGTTTGTATGATTGCTATGATGTAGAAACCATCAAATTTGTGTTCAACACCATAGACCTATACTTTGGTCTAGAAGACGTTTTTTTTATATGACTTATTTACCAATCGACATTTCGCCCATATCATGTGAAAAAATAGATAACACAACATGCAAAAAACTAATTGGCCTGGAGTTAGAAGGCGACAAACTTACCTTTGAATGGTTGCGGGACTATGTGACCCGATGTTGCCAATCTAGCAAAGATTATCAGGATGATGAGGTTGACAAAATTTGCCGAGCTATTCGGAGTAACAACCATAGTTCACCAAGATAATGGGGGTGGTATTGTTGATCTATCATGGCCAATTCATCACCTCATCGCCCCAAGGTAGACCCGATATCATGCCATAATCCTCCATCGTCACCCTGACCTCTCCAAATGACATATGAAAAGTCGAGGTGGTATCCCACAAGGGGCGAGGTTTGCCCGAATGTTGTTCTAACAAATATCAAGCCAAATAGACAATGTAGTACTTACAACCCGAAAGATGATCTCTCCACCAACACCTTCGTAATTGATTTGTAATCATCTGTTTGTAGGTGTTTAGATTCTAAGAATCTAAAAAAAAAAAAAAAAAAAACATCTCCAACAAGGGAAAAAAAATATTCTCACTTGTATCCCTTAACTTTTTCATTTACTCACTTGTAATGCTCTTTTTTTGAGAAAAAACTTTGATTAACAATAACTCTTAGCTACGACTTTGGAATACGGTAATTTTTTTCATATTGTACATCTTTACGAGATCTTTGGTTTAAAAAAAAACCATTGGTTTTTTGAACTCGTAGTCGGGAATAATTCCCGGATAAGTGATTTTTTTTTTTCAAACCGAACATCTCGTAAAGACGTCCAGTATGGAAAAAACAATTTACCCTTTTTTGAAATCGTAACTAAAAGTTATTGTTAGTCATAGTTTTTTCTCAAAAAACGAGAGATACCAGTGAGAAAATGAAAAAGTCGAGGGATATAAGTGAGATTATCCCAAAAAAAAAAAGGTCATCACATGCACATAACTTCAAGAGTTGAAGGACAGAATGTGCAAGGTCATCACATGCACATAACTTCAAGAGTTGAAGGACAGTATGTGCCATAGGGCAGCATCACTTCCCAGATGAGCCGGACAGAATAATCAAATCCAGTCTGAACTTAACCTATGTTTATCCCTGGTGGTGGATCATAGAATAAATATCATACGATTTTAACCCTTGACCTATAGTTGAAACTATCAGTACTTAACCATTGGGGTAGTAAGGGGCAACTGATAACTTACGTACTAAAACGTTCTTTAGATAAGGGCAAGGCCCCTGCCCGACTACTAAGATCCGCAATTGTCTATGACTTAGAAGTTCAAGACGATGTCTAGTTGTACAAAGATATCTATTCGCGAAAAAGCAATCAGTACCTATAGCTTGTCGATCGGTTTGTGCCTCCAGCCAGTGCTGTTCAAACTGAATATTGTAAAGAGCTTCAGCTAGCTTTTCAATCTGTTGAAGCAGGGGTTTGACATGTTCTGCAACCAAGCAGGTAAGGCTAACCATCAACGTCTCACGAATTATAATAATGCAGAAGAATTCATACGAATGAACCCCAAGGAAACTATTCAATATATCAATCTTACCATCGGTCGCATGCTGATCGTAGTAAGTAAAATGTCCAACTTGTACATCGAAATCTATTGTTTCATGATAAGGAGACTTATTATTAAAGCAGAAACTGTAAGGTCCTTTCTTGTGGGCAACAAACTCAAACTTCTCCGTGATCTTGTCATGAACATCATGGATTTGTTCGCCATCAGGACCTTTTATCTGTTAATTAGGGAGAAAGACAATTACGTTTTAGCAAAAAAAAAAGACAGATGAGATTTATTTACTGATGAAAGATGAAAAGGTCCAACATCTTGCATGTGATTAACTCTGGACTATACTGTGTGAACGTGTGATTATCTCTGTTACCTCGATACTTCACTTTGGTCACGTGTTGCTGTCTGGCAAGTTCAACACTTCATTATAGACAAAAAATTGAAAACTTCACTAAAAACAAACCGTATATGACACTCCGATATTGTGCCGTGTCAGACACTTGAATAACAGAACAAGGTGGTCATGAGTTAACAATAACTTGAAACAAAGTCATAGGGGAAGACAGCTAAGTAAGAGCTTCCTAGTATGACAGAAAACAAATTAATCATAATCGCATGCGGCATTGTGAAGGAAGCAAAAACTACTCACCACTAAATCAACACCATCTTCGGTACGCCAATGAGCATCCGACTTAATCACTACGAACGAAACGTGCACCGTGTCCCATTCATACTGAACATTATGGGAAAAACATTCCCCTCTATCAATAACAAACCTAAGCGCAAATGTTTGCTGCAGGTTGGACAAAGACAGTAGCAGGATAGCTACTGAAGTCAACAATGACAACTTCATCTGCGCCACAAGAAAAATAAATACCCTATGAGAACGTAAGAAAACCATTATGAGCTTAACAAACACTAAGTCCATATACTAGTAACTAAGTACACCCAGGATCTACTTAAATTCACTCCATTTGTTTTGGACCAAAATTCGGAGATGGAAACTATCATAGAGAACAATGAGGCCCACATTCCATGAAAATGTAGTGAACTGAAGCAAGTGAATCCAAAAGAACGGAGAAGTATCAGTCATCGATGAAACCCGTAACTAAGCATATATAAACATGTAAACAACTGGTATTACACTATTACAGCATCCTTATATCAAATATCACAATCAGAAAATAGCATGCTCATAAAATAGAACTATTCTTTCGTGTGAAATATGTATTCTGTCCTAGTTAATTGTTTTAACTTTTCTATTCATTGTGAGCGGTATTTTAATCAAACGTAAACAAACGATCACATAAATTACGCTGATTACTGATTAATACTCATTCTATCTACATCACTATGTGCCCTCCTCCTGTGAATTAAGAAACGATCTCAAAGACTCAATCTTTCCTTAGTCGACGAAACTCGATTGAAAGATTGAATCAAATATGCAGTAATTAGGGACAACAGAATTATATGATCAACTTATGTCAAACAAAACCCTATTAATCCTACTTCAAACACAATAACAACTTTTCTAAATCAACTGAACAGTAAAAATACCAATTTACTATAGTAAAACAGATTAAACTATCATGATATAAACCTAATTTAATCAAAATCCAATAATTAGGGGGGAAAAACAAACCCAACAACAAATCACCCAATATTTAATCAAAATAAAACATACCCAAATCAAAATTACCAAATTCAGAAATACTCAAATCAAAAATTGATTAAAAAAGCTGGAAATTGTTACCTTATTAGCAGAAATTAGGGTAGATCAAACCCTAAAGATGATGAACTGAATTGAATTGGATAAACAAAGTATTGATTACTTATGGGTTTTTTTTATTGGAGATAATAATAATATTACATCAAAATAATGTACAAATCTGAGAAAAAATAATTAGAAGTGAAGTGAATTGAATTGAGTTGGGTGTTTTTTGGTCGGAGAAGAGCTGTAAATAAATCTGGTGTTTTTAGGAGGAGACAAGAGTTTTGGGAGTTTTGAGTTTTATGTTACACGTTGTTTAGACCAATCATGGTCCTCCATGCTGGCATTCTTTATTCTTTTCCCTTTTCGGTTTGGTTTAAGGTATTTTCTATTGACCGAATGGTAAAAGTGTAGGAGTATATACTTAGGGGCGTTTGGTTGGGAGTCTATAAAAAAGGAAAAGAAAAATAAAGTTATTGATTTCCTTTGTTGGTGTTTGTTTGACATAAACAAAGGGAATGAAATTCCCTTCCTTACCCCACAATCCTTCTAATTCCTTACCCCTCGTCCCCCAATGTATGAGATTTCATTACCCTTGTTACCCTTCAACTTATTCACCTACCACCACACTTGCGACTACCACCACACCACCCACCACCAAAGCACCACCACCACCACCACGCTACCGCCACCAACATGACGTCACCACCACCACATCCACCACACCATCCACCACCAAAGCACCACCTCCACCACGACGCCACCGCCACCAAACCAACGCCGCCACCACCACACCATCCACCACCACCACCACACCAACACCGCCACCAAGCCACCACCACCAAGCCACCACCACCATAGCCACAACACCATCTTGCACCAAAGCACCAACACCACCACGACGCCACCGCCACCAAGCCGCCACCATGACGCCATACTACCACCACACCATCCACCACCAAAGCACCACCACCACCACGACGCCACCGCCACCAAGCCACCACACCATCCACCACCAAAGCACTACCACCGCCACCACCATCATCACGACGACACTTCCATCACCAAACCACCACCAAGACGCTACCACCACCACAGCCACTACACCACCACGATGCCACCGCCACCAAGCCAATACCATGACGTCTCTACCACCACACCATCCACCGCCAAACCACCACCGCCACCACCAAGCCACCACATTGGGTAGGGTGACGGTGGCTGAAATCATTTTTTAGTAGATAAGTGGTTGTTATGTGGTGATGTGTATTAGTGGTAGGAATGTGAGTGGGTGGACCATTATTCCTTTCTTGATGTAACCAAACAACAAGTTAAATTTTAGGTAATCCCTTACGTTTCCCCCTCTTACCCTTTCTGATTTCCTTTCCCTTTCCCTTTCCCGAACAAAACGCCCCCTAAGTTTTTTAAGTAAAGGTTGAAGTTTTTACACTAATAATGGCAATTGTTCTCAAATTTATTTGTTATGTAACATGTAAATTGACTTGGACTTTAGAGCTTAAAAAAGTCAGTTTTGTACATAAAACTAGATAGTATTAAGTTATGTTAGCTGCAAATATTAAATATAGAAAATAAGTCCATCGTCAAGTTTTGAAAGTACAAGCATAAGTTTTCAATGTAACTTTATTCCTCACTGACATAATATAACAGTTTTGAACATTAAAAAACCAATTTTGAACATAACACTAGCAATTACTTAGCTATGTTAGGAGACCAATATAAAAACATTAAGTTTCAAAAGTAAAAGTTGAAGTTTTTACAATAAAATTGTTTCACTAACTGTATAATTAGTTTAAGGTATAATGTAAGTTTCACCCCTAAAACGTTAGCTACTCACATAAAACTAGAAATTTCAATTCTAAAATTAAGAATTGACAAGTTTTCAACAAAAACAACTAAGTTTTAAAATCTCACAAGCAAAAGTTACAATCAACAAAAACACAAGTTGTCAACTTTGATTATTATGGATTCACCGTACAATTGGGAAGTTAAGAAGAATGTCATGTTTCTAAGTTTTCACTTCAATATTATTAATGATCAACCAATTAAACAACATGGATCAAAAAGATGATTGGTAACTTCACCTTTTGTTTGGGAGCCGCGTGCTTCAACTTCGTCTTTCATCATACTTAATGGCCATTGATTAATCAACTTTGTTGTTTCTACTAGGGGTGAACAAATTTAGGTCCGGACCGAAAAAATGGACCGGACCGGACCATTTGGTCTGGACCAAACCCGGACCGAATTATTTTGGTCCGGTCCTTGGTCCTCATTTTTTCAAGTTTTGGTCTTC
>JAOWBH010173801.1:0-10457 GCA_028566215.1 Silene coronaria
TTTAATACATTATAAATTTCAATCCCACTAATAAAATCAAAATTATTTAGTTATATACATAAATATGTTACACTAATTGATTAAAAATAATAAAATAATAGTTTTATTAAGGGATAGCTTATATAGAGCAAGATTTAATAGACTAAAAAAACAAAAACACTTTTAGGACATATCTTGAGTAATAAAATATTCAAATTAATGATAAACATTTTTTTTTCAAAAGAAACTTAAACAACTTAATTGATGAAGATAAAAAGCAAAATATAATAAAGTTTAAATACTTAATTTTCTAGGAGAAAATAAGGATCATTTGTTAAAATTCCAATTATACTTATTATTTGTAACAAAAAAAACATTAAGAGTATTAATAAGAAACTCAAAACTATTATAGTACATTACTAATGAGATTTTAAAAAATATGTTATTTTAACTAAAAGTACTTAAAATAAAATTAGTGTAAACCTTCAATTTAAATAAGATTAAACATTGGGCACCTAAAGTGGAACTATCCAAACCTTAGGTACCCAAAGTGAAATTATAAACAAAACCCATTTTGGAATTAGGCAAACGTCAGGCACCTATTTTGAAATTCAACCAAATGTCGGGCACCTATATTGGAAATTTTCCTAAACTATAAGTCTTCGCGATTGAAAAGGGATAATACAACATATAAGCATTTCAGACACTTGTTAGCTCTGTGTTTAACATTACGCACAGCTTGCTCCAGTTAGTACATGTAATCTGTACTGTATCTGTTTTCCCTCTATTAATCATGAGGATGAAGCAGAAAGGTTCCTTGTGATTGGCAAATTACCGTCATAAGTGCACTTCATCACATCTGGTTTTCTCACTAACCTGGGTCCAGTCGGAACTTTGCTACTTTTTGGGCGTATATCCTGCAGTAATTAAGCTCTATTACTGGATTACATTAAAGAAATCAGACAGTGCTGAATTTAATTTCATACGAAAACGCCAATATTATCTCGGTCTTTTAAAGGTTCCCCGCTTTGGCGGGGTGGAGTTTAGGTGGTTGCATGTTTTACGCAGCCAACCCCCATGACTTAGAAACATAGTGCGATTGCTTCTCGGCGACACTGTCTTACTGACAAGTGATTATTGAGTAATTAGACTGTGAGATACCTGATCAAAAATAGAAGTGGGAATTGCAAGAGTAGCAACAGCATTCGGAGCATCAACAATGCCAGTAGGAGATAAACCTGCATGTGCCATTAATTTTATCAGTTACTGTAAGTGAAAACTACCTAATTTAACAACTGATTTGCAAATTTTTAACTTCTCAACTATCCTGAAGAATCAACAGCTGCCATTTACAGGAAAACAGGATGCGTTCGTACCTGCACCTTGGAGTAACCGAATTTGGAGAGATAATCAATGGCATTGAGCACTGCACGCTTGTAAGCAATGCTCGCATCGAGGAAATGCTGTCTTCCGCTCTCATCAACGCTAATGCCCTCAAACACCAGCCACTCTGAAAACCTGGGTTCCACCGGACCGATCTCAAAGATAGGGTTAACATGGAGTAGTGTTGGCCCCATAGGTGTCAGGTATTCCTTCATTCCTCCTCTTATTATGTCACACCTGATCATTTCCATTTGCCATCATAAATAAATGTTTACCGAGTCCATCTTCTTTGTCGCATCACACGTTGAAGCTTTAGAAGTGGAAAAATTATATTCCCTAGTAGGCATGTGCCAGAAAATGCCCTGCTAATGGCGTACGTTAACTGAATTTCCTGTATATATGAAGTTTTGACGTAAGTGAACAATTGGTGTATGAAAGAAGACATACTTGAGCTCGAGAAAGCCGCTCATCTCAATGGTACCACAGAAAGAGACTTCACCATCTCCCTGAGAGAAGTGCATATCACCAGTGCTAAGATTAGCTCCTTCTACAAACACAGGAAGGTATACCTTTGAACCTCTGCTAAGATTCTTTATGTCACAGCTTCCTCCATTTTCCCTCCCTGGTATTGTTCTTGCAGCCTCCCTTGCGATCTTTTCCCACTCTTCACTCCTCTTCTCGATCTAAGCAGTGTCACTTTAGTTAGAAACACTGTACTATTATAGGACTGTCTTGAAATAATTCAGGGGCCCTATGCAATAATTTACAGTTTAGGACTCCTAATAGTTGGAATTAAGTTCTTTGATACAGATAAAATCGTAATCATTCTGTTTGTTTTGGATTCAATACTCGTACTTATTTGTATGACACGTCAAAACAACAATAAGCAGAAGGGTACATAGGTTATTAGGTTGGAAGGAGAATGTTGGTGGGAAGGAGAATGTTGGTGGGAACATATAGCGTATTCAAGTAAAGGGAGTGTAGATATTGCTGAGTGCAAGCGCTATACTTGCAGTCTTGCAAGTTGCATATACTATTTCTGTAATGGTTTCTCACAGCAATGCAACATTTTAAATTTACCTTGCCTAATAAGCATCCCCTAGGTGATGGCAAATTTGCTAATGGTCTCCCATGCAGAACTTCGCACAGTTTAAGAGACTCTAATCCATTTTATTCGACATCTCGTTCCCTTTCGTTCCATATATCTAGAAGCTCCTTTGATGGTGCTGTCCTGACTATTCCTGGGTGGGTTAAACCTGGGAACCGGACACCTAGGAAACACATGCACAACCTTTTCATATGATCTCATTGAAAATATTCTCTTGCCAACCAAACGGAGACTAAAATATATGCATTTACCAGGGATATGAGGCGAGTAAGCGTAAATGCCTTCGAAGTACCAGATAGCCTTAGTAGCACAAGGGAAATGATCTGTCAGAAAACCACCTCCATTTTCTCTGTCAAATGTTGCAGTGAATCCCCATTCATCCCCTGGTAGAGGACCTAAGTTGCATATTTCCACCACCAGTAGATCACCTGGTTTGGCCGGTTCCCCGTCCTCATCCAAAACTCTGATTGGCCCGCTTAAGGGATGGACCTAATTTATTTGTCAGAGACATTGAAATTAGCAGATAGATCTCCAGATATCAAAACTTAAAGTATGATACTCTTACCACGCATTCACGTTACCTCATCTATCTTAGCTAGGAAAGTCATTGAGTTATGATAATCATACCCGTCCTTTTACCCCACATAAAACCGTTAAATCACTGATTAAGTTCCCAACAACACCACCAACAACAACAGTAGCCCATTGTCTTAAAACTGAAAAGTTCCCGCTATAGTAAAGGTAAAGTGGACCAGAAGTATATAGTTTTACTACTATGTTAATGAAAAAATAGAGAGGATATTTTCGGATCACATACTAACTGTGACAAATGTACTGCAACTACACACAGAAAATAACTAGCCACTAAAAAACAGCTTAAGGTACATTTTTGAGTTGTTCTTAGAGTGGAAAGATCAATAGATTTAACATCAGAAGCAGAATTATTATCACCAATAAAGCCAGAAGAACAATCAACCATCTCAACTCTGAAGAACTCCCCTGAAGTAACAGTCGCAACTGCGGGTATTTCAGGGTGCCATCGATTATGAAGAGGTAGCTTTTGCTCCCATGGCGGCCTCTTCAAATCAATTGGTATCACAACTCTTGGTGTTCTAGGAGCCATTTTTGTGTTAGTTGTGTTAGGGTCCGATTCAAATAAGGTTTGGCCGATCCGACTGAATATTAGTTAGACCTTGCACTCTTACAGGACAGTTGAAATAACTCTATATTACTGATATTTAAACATCCATTTATGTCAAGTGCAACTTTGTGAAGCTAGTAAAATGAGTAAATAACTCTAATGGTTTGATTTTATTGATTTTGTTAGCTGCAAGAATCCATACTAGTGCCAAACTATAGTGACCACACTGACCAGTTTGGTGGTCCTTTAAGTTAAGGGTATAGTTTTCCATATGGGACAATTTGAGGTTCTGAGGTTCTGATTTGTTCATTTTCAAAGACAGTTCTTTGGTTTTATATGATGATGGGCTGCATTTTTTTCTTGCCATGAAGTCATTCATTTGATTTTGTCCGACTAATTTTCATTACGAGTAATCTGATAATAACTTGCTTATATACGGAATAAGTACTATTTGTCTGTGTATTGTGTAACGTTGAATACCTTAAGCACCTTATGCCGACGTTGCGATAGTATTGTCATTGTATAATCCTATATTGTAGGAGTACATTTCATTGCGATCATCGAGTTTGGTTTGTAGATCTTATAGTACACTATGACACTAGGGGTGTTTCTTTGCTCCCATATAAAGACAATAGGAAGAACTCATTAAATTGAAGGATAACTTCAAAAGATTCAGTAAAAGTTGAGATTGCCAAATGCCAACCTATAATATAAAGATTGATATAAGTAACATCACTTATTAGATACATCAAACATCCCTTCTCAATTCTCATCATGGAGTTTCATGAATAATGAGGTTGAATAGAAAAAGATAACAAAGTTGGGAAGTTGTCATTGTCACGAGTTCACAAGCGCATCATTGGCAAAAAAACAATAGTAAAACATATATTGAAGGTCGAAAACAGTGAACTTAAGTTCAACCAGATCACTTTTAATATACCACAGGACTTTCCATATACTAGTGAAGGCTCCAACGCTCTGCGATTATGGTTTAACTATGTGTTCTATCTTTTCAAGTCGTCAAACAATGGATTTTTTTGGCTGTTTTAGAACTATGGATGTGTAATTAAGTTGTTCATTATTTTTTTTCTATACGACTTCAGTTCGTGGTCACTGTAATTCTTGC
Source organism: Silene coronaria (assembly GCA_028566215.1). Classification (NCBI taxonomy): domain Eukaryota; kingdom Viridiplantae; phylum Streptophyta; class Magnoliopsida; order Caryophyllales; family Caryophyllaceae; genus Silene; species Silene coronaria. Next base: position 4,738 of record JAOWBH010173801.1, read on the forward strand.
CAATAGATTATCTTCACTGATGGTGATTTTAAAAAGGATAATACAACATATAAGCATTTCATACACTTATTAGCTCCGGTTAGTACATGCAGCATAATTTGTACTGTAACTGTTTTCCTGTGTATTAATCAAGAAGATGAAGCAGAAGGGTTCCTTGTGATTGGCAAATTTCCGTCATAAGTGCACTTCATCACATCTGGTTTTCTCACTAACCTGGGTCCGGTAGGAACTTTGCTACTTTTTGGGCGTATATCCTGCAGTAATTAGACAGTGCGGAAATTAATTTATACAAAAGCACCAATTTTATCTTGGTGATTCAAAGGCTCCCGCTTTGGCGGGGATGGAGTTTAGGTGGTTGCATGTACGCAGCCAACCCCGTGTGTAGGAATCATACTGTGATTGTTTCTTGATGATATTTACTGATAACTGAATAATTGGTACTCTAAATGAGACTGTGAGATACCTGATCAAAGATAGAAGTGGGAATTGCAAGAGTAGCAACAGCATTTGGGGCATCAACGATGCCAGAGATTCTTCCTTCACAAGGGCAGCAAGATAGTAGAAGATAAGCCTGCATGTGCCATTCATTTTTACCAATTACTGTGTGTTTAAAAATTAAAACTACCACTTACTTCAAAAACAGCTTTGCAAATTTGAACTTCTCAAGTCTCAACTATCCTGAAGAATCAACAACTGCTATATACAGGAAAACAGGATGCGTTCGTACCTGCTCCTTGGAGTAACCGAATTTGGAGAGATAATCAATGGCATTGAGCACTGCACGTTTGTAAGCAACGCTAGCATCAAGGAAATGCTGTCTTCCGCTTTCATCAACGCTAATACCTTCAAACACCAGCCACTCTGAAAACCTTGGTTCCACTGGACCGATCTCAAAGATCGGGTTTACATGGAGTGATGTTGGCCCCATTGGTGTCAGGTACTCCTTCATTCCTCCTCTTATTATGTCACACCTGATCATCCCCACTTGCCATCATAAAAGGCGTTTAATGAGTCATTATCTTTGTCGCATCATACGTAGAAACTTTAGAAATGGAAAAACTATTGCCTAATCCCTAGTAGGCATGTTCCAGAAAATGCCCTACTAATGACTTATGTTTACTTTTGATTTTGACAGAAGGGAATAATTGGGGTAAGAAAGAAGAAATACTTGAGCTCGAGAAAGCCGCTCATCTCAATGGCACCACAGAAAGAGACTTCACCATCTCCCTGAGAAAAGTGCATATCGCCAGTGCTAAGATTAGCTCCTTCTACAAACACAGGAAGGTATACCTTTGAACCTCTGCTAAGATTCTTTATGTCACAGTTTCCTCCATTTTCCCTCCCTGGTATTGTTCTTGCTGCCTCCCTCGCAATCTTTTCCCATTCTTCAGTCCCCTTTTTGATCTACGCAATGTCACCTCTAGTTAGAAACACTATGCTATTAATGGTCTGTCTTGTATAATTCAGGCGCCCTATGCCATAATTTACAGTTCACGACTCCTAATAATTGGAATTAAGTTCTGTAAAGATACAGATAAAATCGTAATCATTCTGTTCATTTTGGACTCAATACTTATATGAAACTGTAAAGGGAGTGTACATATTGCAGAGTGCAGGCGCTCTATTTGCACAGTTTCATATACGATCTCTTTAATGGTTTCTCACAGCATTTTAATTTTACCTTGCCTAATAAGCATCCCTTAGGTGATGGCAAATTTGCTAGTGGTCTGCCATGCAGAACTTCACACAGCTTTAGAGACTTCATTCCATTTTCTTCGACATCTCGTTCCCTTTCGTTCCATATATCTAGAAGCTCCTTTGATGGTGCTGTCCCGACTATTCCCGGGTGGGTTAATCCTGGGAAACGTACACCTAGGAAACAGAAGCACAGCCTTTACATATAATTTCTCATTGAAAATCAATCAAACGAAGCCTAAAATATACGTATTTACCAGGGATATGAGGCGAGTAAGCATAAATGCCTTCGAAGTACCAAATAGCCTTAGTAGCACAAGGGAAATGATCTGTCAGAAAACCACCTCCATTTTCTCTGTCAAATGTTGCAGTGAAACCCCATTCATCCCCTGGTAGAGGACCTAAGTTACATATTTCCACTACCAGTAGATCACCTGGTTTGGCTGGTACCCCGTCCTCATCCGAAACCCTGATTGGCCCGCTTAAGTAATGGACCTAATTCATTTGTCGGGCACAGTAAAATTAGCAGATATATCTCCAAATATCATAATTAAAGTATGATATCATCTATCTTAGTTGGTAAAGCCATTGAGTTATGATAGTCATACCCTTATGGTTCTCTTTACCCCCACATAGAACCGATAATCACTGGTTAAGTTCCCGACACCACCACGACCACCAACAGCAGCCCATTATCTTGAAAGTTCCCGCTATGGTAAGCTAAGTGGACCAGAAGTGTATAGTCTTACCCTTATTATCAGATCACATACTAACCGTGACAAGATGTATTACAACTACCTAACTATACACAGAAAATTACTAGCCACTAAAAAACAGCTTAAGGTACTTTTATGAGTAGTTCTTACAGTGGAAAGATCAATAGATTTAACATCAGAAGCAGAATTATTATCACCAATAAGGCCAGCAGTCCAATCAACCATCTCAACTCTGAAGAACTCCCCTGAAGTAACATCCGCAACTGCGGGTATTTCAGGGTGCCAACGATTATGAAGAGGTAGCGTTTGCTCGCATGGCGGCTTCTTCAAATCGATTGGCACCACAATTCTTGATGTTCTTGGAGCCATGTTTGCGTTAATTGTATTTAGGTTAGACCTTACACTCTTACAGGACAGTTCAGGTAATTCTGTATGACTGACATCTAAACATCCATTTATGTCAAGGGTCAACTTTTTGTAGCTTGTAAAATGAGTAAATAACTCTAATGGTTGGATTCTAATGATTTTGTTAGCTTCAAGAATCCATATTAGTGACAAAATTTAGTGACCAGTTTAGTGGTCCTTTAGTTAAGGGTAATACTTTTCCATATGGGACAATTCTGTGGGGGATAACTGGGTTATCACCTGTCAAATGTTTGATGTTGTGATTTCGTCTCTCTCGATAATTTCGGGCAAGACCGTCTCTCCCAAGTTTTAGTCTTTTTTCATATGAGTCGTTAGATAATAAATTACTTATAAACAGTACTCGTACTATTTATTGTGTATTGTGTAAAATTGAATACATCGAGTTAGCACCTTATGGTATCGGACATTTGCACGACAAGACGCAAAGACAATATTGTCGTCGTAAAATCCTATATCCCCGTGAAGAAATCCACTTTATAAGATAAGGGGCTACTCCCTTATTGTCAATTGGTTTTAGAGTGGAACCCTCTCTATCCTCCATACGGGTGCGGCCCAGGCCCCGATAATGAAATTTAACAATCCCAAGTACATTTCATTGCGACCATTGGGTTTGGTATGGAGATCTTGGAGTGTGGATTTTATTCAATTAAAAGCAAAGTACAGTATGAGTCTATGACACTAGGGGTGTTTTTTTTGCTCCCATAAAGACAATAGGAAGAACTCGTTAAATTGAAGGATAATTTCAAAAACTTTTCAGTAAAAGTTGAGATAGCCAAATGCCAACCTATGATATAAAGATTGATATAAGTAACATGGCTTATTAGATACATCAAACATCCCTTCGCAAGTCTCATCATGGAGTTTCAGGAATAATGAAGTTGAATAGAAAAAGAGAACAAAGTTGGGAAGTTGTCATTGTCACGAGTTCACGAGTACATTCCTTATGAAATTTTAAAAACCGAATACCAATTGGAACAAAGTATAGAAGAGTAATTTTTACTAAAAGGTCCGTAGCATTGCTCTAGCTAACTTTGAAGTTGTACGGTAATTAGTCTCTGATATCTCATTAGTGCCTCGCTTATAGACTCGACCTTTACTATCGTTTAGACATTAAGATATACTCCGTAATTAGCAGGTTGCTACAGAGTAAATGGAATGGAGGGCGTATAACTTACCACGGAATTATCAGCGTATTTAATATCCTCAGCAGAATCATTACGCTTGATAGCACCACCAGAGAAGTCTAACATCTCAACCCTGAAAACTTCAGCAACCTTAACTTCTCCAACATGCGGTATATCAGGGTGCCACCTGTTATGATGCCGAAGTTTTTGTTCCCATGGCTTCTTCTTTACATCTACACTCACCACTGTTCTTGCTCCTTGAAATGATGAAGCCATTGTTTTTAACATTTGCTGTGCAATTTCATTTTCTCTACCAACTTTAATGATGCATATGGAGTGAATAATAATAACGAGTAATAGTTGGTCTCTCGTTATCACATTTGTGATTTGAAGCTCTCTTTCTCGGACCGCTCATATTCGGGTCCAATAATGGGAATCAAACACCGGCCCATAATTACATTGGTCCATCCACGTACGCCCGGAATTATGAGTGGACCGTAGTAGACCGAATTGTTTTTTACTCCGTATCAGATTTGTTGATTGAATAATAACTTGCGTCATATTATAAATTTATTATTTCAGAATTTGTAAACATAGTTCATTTAATTTTTAGATATTAACTAGTTAACCAAAATCCAAAACAATTTTCTTTTAAAAAAAAAAAAAATTATATACTTGGTATTTAACATTAGATACTTACATAATATATTTTGGAAAAAAGACACAAACCGTGAATTGGACCAAAATTATACGGTTATTGTTTGGTCTCGTTCCAATATCCTAGAAAAGCTTTTCAAATAACTATTGCAGTAGGGAAAAATTTTGTGAAATTGCAATACTGGTTAAATATATACAACTAGTATCCTGATATATTGTAATTCCACGTAATAGAATTTATGGGAAGGAGTATATTTTATAGTTTAGTTTAAGTAAAAACATGAAATTTATAATGGTATCTATGTCAATTGTTTCACTCGGTACAAAAGTGTGTGATTTAAGAATATGTAATTTAGATATGTAATGGAGTTTGTCCCTTTTGAGTTTGATTGAAACATATGTTTGCTTCAATGTTTATCTTTTGGCTTTTCATTTGTCAACTTTCAACGGACATCTTTACCTGGTTGGAGGAATATGTAGTGGAAAATCACGTCATGATGCATTCAGAAATTACAAAATCTCATTTGTGACGTACAAAATTCGTCATAAGCTTGTGACGTGAGACAAAAATTCGTCACAAAATATGTTTGTCTTGCCTTTGTTTACGTGAAATTGTAAATGAGCTTAGCCCGCTCGATAAGTCCTAGGAATCGGCTCGTTCAAAGCTCGGCTTGAGATCGGTCAAACTGAGCTCGAGCTCGGACTCGAGTCAAGCTGAGTCAAAACCAAGCCGAACCCGAGCACACTAAGGCTCGGCTCGAAAGCTCGTTTTTTTTTTTTTAAAATTACTTAGTTTTATCAATAATGTTTACTTAAAATATATCAGTTTTATAATAAATTAATCATAATATTAACTTGCAAAAGAAAATAACATAAGAAACCTTGTTTAAAACTAATAATCGGGAAAAAATCTATCTTAAAATAAATATTTAATTGAAAAAATACATTAGATATAAAATAATGCTCGTAAAAATGGTACTCGAACAAAGTTCGAGCTCAAGCTCGTGAGCCGATCCCGACCCTTGATTTCTGGAGCTCATGTTCGGGCTCGGACTCGACTTTTACAATATGAGCCAAGCTCGATCATAGGTGAGTTCGAGCT
>JAOWBH010173812.1:0-10456 GCA_028566215.1 Silene coronaria
GTCAACAGACACTTAATAGCTTTTTCATATATAATATCATTCAGTGAGGAGCTATCCCACATGCTTTATGCTGCAGCTGATATGGTCTTAGTTCCTTCCATATACGAGCCATGTGGACTTGCTCAGATGATTGGAATGCGCTATGGAGCGGTATGTTCCTACATTAGCCACCATTTATCTATCTAGATGAGTTGTCATATCTTCCATTTAGCTTTTGGCTTGTAGCTGCTAGAATTGCAGCTTTTAAATAATCTGATATGGAATGGAAATGCTTGCTATTGACATGCACTCTCCTTTGATCCTTTGTAAACAATGATTCCAGGTTCCCGTTGTACGAAAGACAGGTGGTCTTGCAGATACAGTTTTTGACATGGATGATCAATCAAGGCCAGAGATGTCAAATGGGTAACACTTTCAATTTTATACTTTTCATAATTTTGATTCCTTACATACTCCTGTTTGACTACGCTTACCTCAAGACATTGTCAAACCCATAAAGATAAGAATGAGAAACTTTTTGGCCCTCACGGAAACCATTGTTCCATCTGTCAATCTCGACCGAGGATGTGCTACAATTGAAGATCTGTGCTTTGTCTATTTAGTGTAATACAAATATCGCGTTTTATTGTTGGTTTTCCATTTTGCAAGGTTTGTATTCGAAGGAATCGATGAAGGGTCTCTGAGCCGGGTTCTTGATCGAGCATTTACATTCTACTCAGAGAGTAAGCTTACATCTACAGCCCACATCCCCTTTTGTAGGTTTTGATTTGACAGACACTGAACACTGTATATAAGGTGTGTTGGAATGATTTCTGCTGAAAAGTGCCCCATGCCTCCGTTCTGAAAAAAAAAAAAATGAAGGGTCACGTGGCATCTAACTTTGTAGAGTTTAGTGCCCTGCTCGATGTTTGCAAGAGATGTACCAAATATTAAGTGTCGGACACATGTATTCAAAATTAACACCAAAAAAAGAAAACACATGTATTCAGGATAACATCAAGAATTGAACCAACATAGGTTATGCTTCTAGATTCATGTTGCCTTTTGATAGCCGTGGCGGAAAGTGGTAATTGGTTTGTTTTTGCCCTATGGCCTACTCTAAGTAAAGAAGGATTGCATTATCTAAACCATCGCTAAAAATAAATGTACGTTGGATAGTGTAGTGTGAAATTTAAGCTCGGAAATTTTGTCCGACACTATTGATTGCTAGGATAGGCAAACAGGTAACAGGTTGGATGAAGGTCAAAGGTATAGATAATTTAGCTAGTCTGTTGCATGATTCTGTTCGCTTCACTCTTGAACAGAGCCAAAAGATTGGGAGAAGCTTGTGAAGAAAATTATGGAAATCGACAATAGTTGGAATAACGCTGCTGGGAAGTACATCACTCTCTACAACTCCATCAAAACACTTTGTTGATGGCAGGAATTTGTAAATTGTTGTGTAATTTCGTATTATGGTTAGTAGCTGAGCAAGGTGGATATTTTCTTCGTAGCATAGTATATAGTGGATGATGTTCTCCTTAGAAGATAAGAATGTCAATCCAAGCATCTCTTCTCACATTATGCAATTTTATTTATGATCGGCTGCTCTATCGAATGCGTACTAAACACATACATCAAGTTCAGACCTGCTTTCTTTCAAACCGTCTCTTGGTGGGATTTCAGTGTAGAGGGAGCCACAAAAGTAACTTTAATCCGTTGTGTATTGGGATAGCAGTAGAGCTTGGTGGGACGGACACGGGAAGGGTACTCTGTACTTGCGCCTACTAACCAAAGTTTACCCTAATGCCCACCTAGCCACCCACCGTTGGCATTTATCTATTCACTAGCAACCGTTTGCAGGGGAATAAAATAACAATTGTACCCCTCCACAACTAGACAGAATGAGTAATAAAAACAGTAGATTATATCGCTCATACAAGAAGCAAATGGGTGGTGGGCGTCATTTATTGAAAACGATGCTTAGCTGAATAACTCGTTGATCTTACTAATAAAGAGAGACAAATTCTTACTTAAAACCTTGCTAAGTTAAGATAGTAGTCAATCTATTTATATAATGTTGAAAGTAAACAAAGATTGTTGGGGGTCTTAACATAAGATATTAAGATTGTTTTAAACAAGATCTAATAAGATTAGAATGATCTGTTTTTGAATATCATAGTAAAATCAAAACTACTAGACAAGCATTTTACAACTATACAAATTTTATTAACATATTAATGACTATGCGTAAATTATTAATGTGTGACAATTTACCACTCTATGAATATTGAATAAATTTTTTACATGTTGGGTTTAGTTGATTGTCAAATTGCACAAATACTAACCTATCTGGCATTGTACAATCATGTTAACTTTAATTAATTTTTTTTTTTTTTTTTTTTTTGAGTTTTTCATAGTTTATAAATTACATTATAATTTTTTTTATTTTATGTTATAATTAAAATCTAATTGATCTTAACTATATTGTTTTTTAGTTACGTAACAATTATTTAAATTATATATATTTATTTGAAAAAAACACAAAAAGTTTAGAACAAATAGTTCATCTAAGTCTCAATAACCTTCCCTATTGAGACTTGACACAAATATTAAGGGGGTGTGAATTATATAAGGTAAAGTATTGTGGTGGGGTGAGGTAATTGGAGGGAGGGAAGGTATTATGGGGTATTATTGTGGGTTAAGGTGATTAAAATAAGGGGGCGTTTGGTTGAGGGTCTATAAGAAAGGGAAAGAGAAACAAAGATATTGATTTTCTTTGTTGGTCTTTGTTTGAGACCCCAAGGTATGAGATTTCATGACCTTTATTACCCTTCTACCACCTCATTCACCTACCACCACACTTGCGACTACCACACCACCCACCACCAAAGCACCACCACCAACACCAAGCCACGACCACCAAGCCACCACCATGACGCCACCACCATCACAGCCACCACACCATCCACCACCAAAGCACCACTTCCACCACGATGTCAACGCCACCAAGCCACCACTATGACGCCACCACCACCGCACCATCCACCACCAAAGCACCACCACCACACCACCGCCACCAAGCCGCCACCACTACGACGCCACCACCACTACAACACCGCCTCCATCACGATCCCACCGCCACCAAGACACCACCATGACGCCTCTACCATCACAACCATCACACCATTCACCACCACTACCACCACACCACCACCGCCACCAAGCCACCACATTGGGGTAGGGAGACGGTGGCTGCAACCATTATTTAGTAGATAAGTGGTTGTTATGCGGTGGTGTGTGTTAGTGGTAGGAATGTGAGTGGGTGAACCATTATTACTTTCTTGTAACCAAACAACAAGTTAAGTTTTAGGTAATCTCTTACTTTTCCCCCTCCTACCCTTTCTAATTTCCTTTCTCTTTCCCTTTCCCTTTCCCTAACCAAACGCCTCCTAAGTATTTCCCCCTCTTACCCTTTTTGATTTCCTTTCTCTTTCTCTTTCTCTAACCAAACGCCCCCTATGATTAAAATAAAATAAAGTATGAGTATTAAGTATTTCCCCCTCTTACCCTTTCTGATTTCCTTTCTCTTTCTCTTTCCCTAACCAAACGCCCCCTATGATTAAAATAAAATAAAGTATGAGTATTGTTGTGGGGTGAGGTGATTAAAATAAATATAAAATTTTACTAAATAAGGAAATAGAAAAGGTATTGTGGATCGACAAAAAAGAAAATAGAGAAGATTATTGAGAATTGGAGGGGATATATTTTAAGAGCAAACTCGTATATTTTATACGGGAATTGTTTCTAATTGACGACTCAGAGTGACAGACTGAGGGAGTCACAAGTTAGAGCAAATAATTTGTACTCTTAACAAAACAATAAATAAAATAAAGTATATTAAATCAGCTCAACTATAATTATCCAACAAAATTCACCACCACATTCTCTTACAAAATATCTATTTAGGGTGAATGGAGAAGCACATGGAGGGTCTCACTTTTGTCCCCTCTACCCATTTTTTCTCACAAACGACCCGTCTTAAGCAAGACTTACCCAACAAAATTATATGAACATGATAAAGTAACAGTATTAGGATTCTGCATCAATCCCATCTTCTGCACAAGATTCTTGGTAATCCATCCCCCATCACTTTTTATTTACACCTAATTCCTTTCTGATAACCTATTTGTGGTGGAATCTGAATATACCTAGGATTTTATTTTATTTAATTTCCTCACTTTTATTACTATATATATATATATATATATAGTATATTAAATAATAAAACACACAATAATTAACCTGACATTCTTTATTTCTCTAAACAAAACTTGAAACTAGAAGAAGAGACGAGACAAAAGGTCCCCTCCTATCTTTCTCTAAATTCTTTTTGTTGATAATAATAATAAAGTTTGATTGGTTTTTAATATTTGTGTTTTGATTTTTCGTTGTTAGTATTTGTTGTATTGGTGTCAAATGATCGATTTCCGTATTTTAACCACTAGGCTAAGATCTATTCGGTATTTTCTTCTATGAACCAAGTTAGTTTGTGATCTTTCCCAAAATGATCTGTCATCGGTGATTGAATTGTGGTGATGGGGTTGACCGTCTTTTGAGGAATGGTTTCATAATATTTATGTTTCTCCTATTACAGTATATTATAGGGTAATTATATTGATGTTAAAACCTTAATATAGGAATTTGTGATAAAATTGCACAAAAAATAATGCACTTAGTTACAATATTAAGTATTAATGTCCTCTTTTAGCTCCTTATATAATATAATTGTCCACGTTTTGTAGTTTTACAATACGAGTAATTTATTATAAAACCGTTTTTACACAAGAGCTTCTTGTTGATATGTTTTTATGAATTGATGTCCAGGAGTTTTAACTAGTGTTTTGAGAAGATGGGGTTGAGTATGAAGCAAATGGCTCTTCTTACCACATTCTTTGGCGTATTGTCTTTCATATGCGGTGTCATTGCTGAAAATAAGAAGGTATATTTGATCATATGTGCGTGCTTACTCAGTATACTCGGAATTTCGGATTGTTTGTTTTGAATCGTTCTGTTTAAATGATGACTGAACCAAATATGACCATAATTTTACCTATCGCTCTGCTCGAAACTTGTGTCTTTTGAGATGTAAATGGCGATTTTTGTATTTGCTTGCTTAATTCATGCTAATTCTCAGCTAAAAGAAACTGTTTTGCTGTATCATATATGATGTATTGGATATATACTTAAGTGCTCTTTTTCTTGGGAACTTCAATTTGTGATTACTAAACTCTTGTTTCACTGATGTAATCACCTTTGTAATGTAATGGGATCTTATTAAGTTTAATTAAGCTGGGAAATGAAGACGGGGTGAGAGGGGTCACGCACTCACATTGTCGATTGTGTGTACTAGACTACCATTAATAGTAAATATTGCTTTCAAGTTCAAAGCCATTTCACTCCTTTTTTTTGTCTAAATCTCAGGGGGAGCGAAGAAGTAATATATTACATCAAACAGCCCTATTTGTCGATAATCCCACTTATTTCCCCCTGTTTGTTTGCTATACCTATGAACACCCATTACGTTTTTTTGCATAAAGTGTGCCATAATGACAATGTGTGTTTTTCACCAAACTGGCTAATCATGTGCTGTGGTTAAATTACCAGTGTTTTGGATTATTCGTATCGACAATTCTGCGTAGATAATTGCATGTACTTCTGGTCCTTGCAAGTTCAACTGTATTAGTGTATACTTGAATCAGGGTGATGGTAGAACTTTTGTCATTTAGGCTGATGTTACTGAATTATGGGCTGAAAACATATGACTAAAATTTCTTTTTTTAAGACAACACTAAAAACCCGCAGCTCTTACTTTGGTCTGCACCATTAGAATCTTGCTGGCCTACTTTATAGTGTGTAGAGACTGTAGACCATTCACGAATACATACCACTCAGGCTGATTGCTCCAACAAGGGTTTCGAACCATGAGTGTATGACTCACGGCCAAGTGTAGTTATTTCTGCCAGATCATGTGGGAAATTTGTGCCAATTACAGTGCTATACTTGCTGATAATCCTTTGGTCCTGTTTATGTTTTACCGTAAAATTATATAAACTCGTATTGAGCTGTCCTTGACCTGTAAATTACCACTTCTGCTTACAGTTTTAATCCTTGTAAAGTTTACTGTTAATCTTCTTGTTCACAGCCTGCTGCTGGAACGCCAATTCCTGGGAAGGGTGTTGTCATCTGCAAGTATCCTTCTGATCCAACTGTGGTTCTGGGGTACATTTCTATTGCAGGTTTAATTGTATCAACTGTTCTAGGGTACATGTCAGTATTTTACCCCTACAACAAAAGGGCAATTCCATATGGCGCACTGTTCCGCAGTAAAACCATGATGGTGTTCTTCAACATTGCTTGGTATGCATCTTCTTTATACTGCTGTGTTGTAATGTTATATTATTAAATTCTTACTCCCAATTAGTAAATTCCAAATAGTTCATGGCTAGAATTATGGGTCAGGTGATTACGGAAAGAGTCAATATAAGATCTAACAAAGTTCAGGCCAACCAGGGGTTGGACGTGGTCAAATTGGGTTTGAATCATTAAGTTCACCTAATGTGATTTCCAGTTAAAGTTATTTAGGCCATTTCAGTTTTGCTGGGTCTAAAAACGATTGATCCCCTTTGTTGTTTCACCTACAAGTTTATAGGCCCGGTCAATTTTTGATAGCTCTAAACGTAGGTTGAGGAGTTCTGGCCTACCAACATGTATTTCGGCTAGTTGGGCGTTTCAGATTGCTTGTTGAACATTGATATATAATGATAAAATTGGATGTGCATGGAAACAGGTTAACTACAGGACTAGCAGCGGCATTGCTTATATGGCCAACAATCACAGAGCAATTCCATTTAAGTAGAACAGTGCATTATGACATGAATTACAGCTGCCCAACTGCTAAAACAGGGCTCATTGGAGGGGGTGCATTCGTATCACTCGACTCGTGCCTCTTCTGGTTGATATGTCTAATGTTGACAGACAATGCTCGAGAAGATTACTTTGCGGAGACTGTTGAGGCCATGAAAGGCGAGCAAACCCAAGTAATCAATGTTGATAACCCTCTTGGAACATATGCATCCAAGAATTCTACCCTAGCATAATGGCATCATATTCTATCTAAATTATCCACTTTATTTAATAATAAAGCTTGTATAGATTTCATTAGTCATAGAAAATTAGGAATGGTAAGACTAAGACTCCATTCCACCGAATTTGTCTCATCAACATATGTAACTTAATATTTTATTATCTGCTCGACTCTGGTTATTCGAGTGAAACTTGGAACGATGATTTCTCCGGATACCATTTCTGGGTATACCACTACAAGGCGATACTCGCTTTTTAGATAGTCGACTTACCATGACACATGCTTATATTAAGTTTGTTAGCTTAAAAGCCTTGTTCAATTTCTGTTTTGAGCTCAGTATTTTGCTAAGAAAAGTTAACAAAGATGATCTTGGGTTTCTTTTTTCATCCTGGAACCATTTGTCGCGGTTTGACCTCAATTATTACACTTGATGACATATGTAACTAAGAAATATTTGAAAAATTGTTCACTTGGTCAAAGAATTGTGGAGAAGGGGTAGGGTGTGTAGGCGAATGGGGTGATGGATAGAGTGAGTACGTGGAGATGATATATAACTTAGCACAGGTGAGGTGAAGGCTACTGCCATATTTCACATTCATACTTCTATGTAATATGAAAATGACACAACATATATCTTTTATGTTTGGTGAAAAGCTACTCAATTGAAAGCTTATAGAGGAGGGAAACCATTTTTATTAGATTATTATATTAACATGTGTTTCAAAACTAGTGGTTTTTGATTGTCAACTATATATCCCTTGGATTAGGCATTTTGCCTCACTTTATCTATTACTTTTTTGTCTTCTACTAATAATTGACTTTTAAATTTCATTAACCATTGTCATTTGTCATTATCGGACTTGTGGTTTTTATTAAAATGGGTGGTCATAAAATTGTCATTGAGGTGTCCATATTTATAGCCAATCAAGCAACAACTATTACTCTCGATATTACGGCTTTTAGCCCACAAAAGAGAAGTTGAAGGCAGTCGGAACAGACATCAAAATGGAAGATATTACTGCTATTAGTCCACAAAAGAAGATCCCTAATACTCATAGCTTTCGCTTGTAAAGCTGATTTAGCTCCAAAACTTTTAGCAAAAGTGTTGATTTTATGACCATCAGGATCTTAAACCACCAAACCATAGAAGCATGAAGATAATGCAACCAGCTAGCATCAACTTTAGTCCTGTGCAGTTACCACCTTCACCCGTCATGAAGAAAGGAATGTGATTCTTAATATTGCGTCAAACGATAGAATGGGTAGTGCGGTGGGTGATTCTGGTTCAGACGAGACAACGGGGGGAGGGGGGGGGGGGGGTCATCACGGGGAAGACCATGGGAGTGAAGTAGGGGCAGGGCAAGTGTAGACCAACGGTGAGGGGTCATGGGTTGATCAGTGGTCGTAGGTTGATTGACGTGGGAAAGGCACAAAATTTGTTTTCGATAAATCAAACGTGACGAGAAACATACAGTCTATTGGATGAGGGATCAAGACATTGATAGGCAGAATGAGTTGTAGAATACCCAACAAAAATACATGAAGCAGATTTGGGTTCCATTTTGTGTTTGGTATATGGACGGAGCCACGGAAAACAGAGGCACCCAAAAGGACGGAGTTTGTTGTAGTTAGAAGGATGAACAAGTAGTTTTTGTAGGCAGATTGGTTTTCGATGGTGGGTGACGGAAGCCTATTGATTAGATATGATGTCGTGGAAAAGGCATAGAGTCATAGATTAGTGGGCAGGTTGGCATGAGTAAGCAGACTTGTATTGACAATATGTCTACGGTGGCGTTCAGCAAACTCGTTTGTGTTGGGGTGTGTGAGGGGGTAGAATGAGATGGGTTATGCCATTATCTACAGAGAGTGATTTAATTTTTTTGTATTCTCCACCATTATCCGAATAGAATTGGTTAATCGATTGTTGGAAGTAATTTTCAATCAAGGCTTTAAAACGGTGAAATGTAGGTCTTGTGTCGGATTTGTTTCTAAGCGGAAATAACCAAATATAATGTGCGAAGTGATCGTAATTCAAACCATTAATGATCTTAACGGTGATCTCCTTGGCATCGACTGGTTTTCCTAGTTGGGCAAGTTGGTCGGTGCATGATTTTATCGATTGCATATAATTGGTATTGGTGTTGTCATCTAGGGATATATTGTTGAGGCAATCTTTTATCTACAATATGTGACCCTATGAGGGATTCGCATGAGTGTTTGCAAGAATTGTCCAGGATTCGTGAGAGTTTGTGGCTCCTAAGATCAGGGGTGATACGATTTCATGGAGGGTACTAGCAAGGGTTCCAAGAATCAGTTAGTCTTGGTGGAACCAGGTGTTATAGGCGGGGTTTGGGAGGATGGACAGAAGGGGTTTTGAAGGTTCGTCGTTGTAGGAAATGGTGGTTTTGGATGTTGCCATGGGTGTACCGAATAGTATAGCAGCGGAAATTAGGCTTAGTATGTGGATCGTGAGGATTTCTGATACCATGTAAATAATGCTTTGTATTGATAATTACTTCAATAGAGTACAAGGGTATATATACTACTAATTACAAGAGAATCATCCTACTATAAGGCTATCAATTAGCCTTGATAGACTCCTCAATTAGCGGGATTACAATATGTTACTTGATACATAATATAGCTAATTGACACATGATTATTATTGATATAATTAGAGGGAGGAATATTTGATATATGATTATTTTGTTCTATTTCTTCCCTTTTTCTATATGTTTTACCTCGTTTCGACGCGGTTTCGCGTCCCATTTTGTGCCTCTCGACCCCCATTTCCCGCTTTATGCTTTAAGAGTCGTGTATTACAGGTTTTGACACGGGAATACGAAATCGGGAGCAAACGAGTCGGGTTTTGAAGAGACAAAGGAAGGATGAAGGAAGAAGCTGAAATAGGACTCCCAGCTGGCGGCTGACCGGCAGCCGGTCAACCGGCTGTGAGCCTCCCCACCTTACCAAAGTCAACAAAACTTAAGCACTTATGACCACAGCCGGTCCACCGGCAGACGGACAGCCACCGGCTGGGAGTCCCCTATATTTTTCCACAATTTGGCACGAAATGAAGCAACGGAGACACATTCCCAGCCGGCCGCCGCCGGTCCACCTGCTAAGAAGACGACTTCAGATCCGTTTTCTCTTCATTTTGTAACCTAATCTTGAGGAGCACTATATACATCCCCTTTGTAATTATAATTAGACACATATTCCTAGATCTAAAACCTTAGTATTTAGCATTGAGATTAGAATTAATCAAGCTTTAATCTTTGGTTAATTAAGTTGTTAATTAGTGGAATTCAAGCAAGGATCTTTGTTTCA
>JAOWBH010173823.1:0-10455 GCA_028566215.1 Silene coronaria
AGGTAAGAGAGACAAAGATGAGAGAAGGTGATGCAAAGTTACCCAGAAAGATGAACAAGGAAGAAGAGATGAAGGATGAAAATAGGTCTTAATATATAGGAAAGGGTAAAAAAATGGAGAAAACCTACTACTTAGTAACCTTCACCGGTTACAACAAGTCAACATAAAGTCTAGTGCAATATAAGTTAAATGAAAGTAAAGATATGATTAATATGGGATAATCATTAGGTTGGATTAAATAGGGAAGGAGGGCCTTAGTTTGGATTATTGTTGTTAAATAACCCTTATATTTAAGTAGATGAAGATTTATAGCAAGAAACAACAATTTAAAGCACAAAATTCAAATTTTCGACTCAAACCAAGATCTATTTGAAAGTGATGAAAATATGGTTAATTTGAACGAAAATAGCATATTAAAGGCAAAGGAGTTAATTAATTTGGTAGAAATTGTATTGAGATGATGATAAGGAAGCGTAATAGAAAATAGAAGCGGCTTAGTGTGGACCAAGTCACCCGGACCGCGTGTGTTCATAATTTTCATTCGTTAAAACGGCGGTACTTATCCCCACAAAACTTTGCGAACAAAGCACGTCATGGGTTGTAACCGATTTGAAAGGGTTTGAAACTTGTGAAAGGTTGAACAAGCCTGCATTTGAGGAGTCGCCACCAATTTTTGTCGAAAAGTAGAATCGTTCGAATACTTCATGCCATGTCAAGACACGAAGTAGTTACATAGACACCAAGAAATCGTCACCCTTAGCATTCCATGTCTTGAATGTCTGTCGTTATGCCCGCGAACACGGACGTTCACAGAGGTTCCAAGTAAGAGGAAAGGGTACATATTAGGAAGCTCATTAATCGAACACCTAATCCCGTCCGCCTCGATAGCGACCTCTACTAATGAGTGGTAACGTCGTTTATAATCGATATATATTTTTGATTATATGCATGCAACGAAACATGCATTGTTTTAACATGTGAATTATATATATTTACTACGCCGGTGGATTTATACAAACAAGGATTAGAGGGTCGAGTTGGAGATTACATTCTTTGCATGTGAATGACAAACAATACAAAAATGAATTACAAATGAACTAATGAATTCACGCCACGAGGATGCCCAAAAGAAGTTTTAAAAGAAAAGAAAAAAGAAAAAACGGAAAATTCACATGGTTTCCCTGAATTATGCCGATTTTCACATGGTACCCACGTTTTAAGTTTGTGCACAAAGTACTCTTGAGCTTTGATTTTGAAGCATGACGTACCCTTTCTAACGTTTTTAAAATTTTCAATTGAGCATAAATAATAGACCAAAAATCGGATTTTGACAATTCTTTTTTTTTTTTTCAAATTGATTAACTCTTCGAGATCTATAATTTGACAAATCGAAAATGATTATTTGGAAATTTAAGATCTAAGTTATGGTTGATTCGAGGTTTTCGTACAATAAAAAACTCGACAAAATGGCAGTCGACATTTTTTTTCCTCAAATCATAGAGTACGACGAAATAATCATTTTAGAACAAAAATTGGCTGACTCTTATTTCCGATCTAGGAGTTATGCTTAATTGAATTTTTTAATAGCGACAAAAAATGTATGTTATGCATGAAAATCAAACATAAAGGGTATTATGTACATAAGTTTAAAATATTTTGTACCATGCGCAAACTAGCAAAGTTCAGGGGTACCACGTGAATTATCCGAAGAAAAAATAAAGAATAAAAGTGATGAAATAAATCTATATGACTCGATTTATTAGTAACTAGGCGATAATAAGAGGTATTAGTCGGTTATTATAAACGACGTGTGAATTTAATCATGTGAAATCTAGTTCAGGGTCAGAAACCGACCCAGAATAGGTGCGGCTTATGATGCGTCCTCTGGAGGAGGCGCATCAGTTGGTGCATCCGTTCTAGAGGTGGGTTTTGACTGTGAATGTCAAATCCGTAAACCGTTGTTCATTGATGATTTTATTCAATTATTACACTACTACGACTCTGAGTAAGTGATTTAACCATGTTTGAGGATACAAATTTTTTTACAAAAACTCTTTCTAAGTCGGATTCTATACAACTAAAGTCGGTTTTAGAGAATGAAAATTGATTACGGGTTCAAATTACAAATTACAAATTACCAATTAAATGCTGATTAACAATGTTGAATTAGACGTTAAAGGTCAGATTAAAGGATGAACAAAGTACAAATATATACAATAGTCGAATTTGAGAGGTTCAATATCTCAAATCAAATCTCCTAAACTCATAATTGATTTTATTAACAAAAATAGATTAATATGGATTATTAATGATTCAAGTCCAAAAAGGATTTGATAAAAATAGTTGAGAAATATAATTTTAAAAGGATTAATGAAAATAAAGAAAGAAACAAAACACGAAGAAACAATTTTCCGGTAGACCTTTTCAAATTTCCACTAGAGGGTTTTGAGGTTATTTTGGGAATGGATTGTCTAGGTAGACACGGAGCCCACATCGATTGTTACCAAAGAAAAGTGTCATTAAGGGGGCCGGCCCAAGGGTGTTAGTGTACTTTATGAACCAACCCCAAGCCAAACTCGTATCGGTAATGACCTTGAAATCAGACTTGAGAAAGGGATTTCCTATGTTGTTATGCCATGTGAGAGACCATAGTGTAGGAGAGCCAAGGGCTCAAGACATACCGTTTGTGGAAGAATTCTTAGCCGTATTTCTGGAGGAGTTACCCAGATTACACCCACAACGAGAAATAGAATTTAGTGTGACCTTGAAATCGAGAGCGGGTCCAATTTCTAAGGCCCCGTACCGGATGGGTCCAAAGGAGCTGGAGGAGCTAAAGAAACAATTGAGTGAGCTCTTGGATAAGAGATATGTTAGACTTAGTGTATCTACGTGGGGTGCACCGGTCATATTTGTAAAGAAAAAGGATGGGAGTATGTGGTTGTCCATAGACTACCAGAAGTGAACAATGTAACGATTAAGAATAGGTACCCTCTACCAATAATTTATGATTTGTTTGACCAACTTAGCGGGGCGAGAGTGTTTTCTAGGATTGATTTGAGGTCGGGATACAACAATTGAGGATCAAAGATGTAGATATTCCCAAGACCGTATTCCGATCAGGGTATGGGCACTATAAGTGTGTGGTAATGCCATTCGGGTTAACGAACGCACTGGCCATCTTCATAGACTTGATGAATAGGGTATTTAGTCCGTACTTAGACAAATTTGTGATAGTTTTCATCGACGACATTCTTACGTATTCTAAAACTAAGGAAGAGCATGAGGAACTTCTAGAAATCGTCTTGCAAATATTGAGGGGCAATCAATTGTATGCTAAGATCTACAAGTGTGAATTTTGGTTGGAGAAGGTGGCCTTTTTAGGCCATATGGTGTCCAAGGAAGGGGTATCGGTTGATCCAAGCAAGATTGAGGACGTATCAAAATGGGAAGCACCAAAAAATATAGCGAAAATAAGGAGTTTCTTAGGGCTAGCGGGTTATTACTGGAGATTTGTGAAGGATTTATTTAAGGTATCTAGAACTTTGACATCACTTATGAGGAAGGAGAACCGCTTCAAATGAGATTGGAGTTGTGAGAGGGCGTTCCAAATTCTTAAGGAGCGTTTGACCACGGCTGCAGTGTTGACTTTGCTGGAGGGAAGTGAGAACTTTGAAGTGTTTACCGATGCGTCCGAGAAGGAGCTTGGTGTCGTAGTATTTGCATTGAAGATTTGGAGGCACTGCCTTTATGGAGCAAATTTCAAAGTATTTTCCGATCACAAGAGTTTGAAGTACATCCTTACCCAAAAATATTTGAATATGAGAAAAAGGAGATGGGTGGAACTCATTGGGGACTATGACATGGAGATCATTTAACATGAAAGAAAGGCTAATGTGGTGGCCGATGCTTAGAGTAGAAAATACTTGCATTCTTTGTGCACCGCTCTATCCATGATGAAATTGAGGGAATAAGTGGAGAGGATGGGTATCCATGTGATCCGGAAGGGAGAAAATATTACTGACTTGACCCTAGAACCCGAGTTGTATGAAGAGATCCGGGCGAAGCAAGCTACCGACTTGAAAATTTGTGAGTGGAAGGATGCAATGGGAAGAGGAGACACCTCGAGATTCGTGCTACATGAAGATGGAAGCCTTAGATTTGGAGGGAGATGGTGTCTACCTAACGATGAAGAATTAAAGAACAAAATCTTGAGTGAAGCTTACAACACACCGTACTCTATCTATCCGGGTTGTGATAAACTCTACAAGGATTTGAAGAAAATGTTTTGGTGGCCGGGGATGAAGACGGAAGTTGCGAAATTTGTGGCAAGATGCTTGACATGCCAACAGGTTAAAGGGGGACATAAGAAACCGCAAAGGAAAGTACAATCGTTAGATGTGCCTATATAGAAGTGGGACTCCATATCCATGGACTTTATCGTGGGGTTGCCGAGAACGCAAAAGGAAAATAATATGATTGGTGATCATGGATCGACTCATAAAATCGGCCTATTTCATACCCATGAAGGACACTGGAGCAAGGTAGAGTTGACCAATGCTTATAAGAAGAACGTGATCAAGTAGCATGGGACACCAAAGGATATCGTGTTGGACCGGGATTCACGGTTTATTTCGCGACTTTGGAAAGAGTTAAAAGATTCCTTGGGGACGAAATTGATGATGAGCACCGAGAGAACAATCCACACATTGGAGGACATTTTAAGAGCTTGTGTGTTGGAGGTTGGAGGCTCATGGGAGGAGAGGCTTGGCTTAATTGAACTTTCGTACAACATTAGCCACTATGCAAGCATCGACATGATACCATTTGAAGCCCTTTATGGAAGGAAATGTAGAAGCCCAATTTGTTGGGACGATAGTAGAGAGGCTATGGTGTTAGGACCGCAAATGATTCAAGACATGATCAAGCAAGTACACATCATCTGGGAAAAGATGAGGGCATCACAAGACCGTCAAAAGAGCTATGCTGACTTGAGAAAGAGTGACATCGAGTTTGAAGTGGGGGACAAAGTATTACTTAAGGTTTCGTCTATGAGAGGGGTAATGAGATTTGGGAAGAGAGGAAAACTAAGTCAAAAATTCATTGGTTTATATGAGATCTTGGCAAGAGTTAAGGAGGTGGCCTATCGTTTGGCACTTCCCCCAGCTTTAGAGTGTGTGCATAACGTGTTCCATGTATCCCAACATCAGAAGTACATGAGTGACCCTTCCCATGTTCTTGAGGCGGAAACCATTGAGTTGGATGACGCTTTAACCTAAGTGGAGATGCCTAAGGAGATCTTGGATCGAAAGGTGAGGAAGACAAGGCATGTGGAAACGACCTTAGTGATGGTCCTTTAGTCGAACCATCTAGTTGAGGAGGCCACGTGGGAGACCAAGGAATCCATTAAAGAGCAATATCCGCATCCATTCGAACAGGTATGAGTCGGTTGCGAGGTCGTAGCCTTATTTTTAGAGGGGCGGAACAAGTACGCAAAAATAATTTCCTTACGTTTTCCTCACATTTAACGATTTTACTTCGATTTAATAGTTATTAGTTAGAGACCATGTTGATTCGGATGTGAACTTCGAGGGCTAAGTTCGTTTTAGGGGGGACGATTGTAACACATTGAATTACTAGAGTCTGTACTCGGGCAAGTAGCAGGGCACTCGACAAAGTGGGTGACCGAGTGCCACTTGGTAGCAATGTCCTGGTATGTTTCCACTCGGCCTACTGAAGTGGGTCACTCGACCTAGTGGGAGGTCCATTTGGTCGAGTGACTCGGTCACTCGACTAAGTGACTGTTGGACGGGTTAAGGCACTTAGATTAGGTTGTGGATCCCTTTGAAAGGGAATAATCATACTAGAAAGTCTAAAATTTTATCTCTTAATCAACTCACTCTCTCTCACAATCTTATTATTATACAAACACAAAAACCTCACCCACCTTATCCTCTCAAAAACCCCAACCAATTTTCATCTCCTTCTTGTTCACTTCATCATTGTTGAGCACCATTGTTGTTCCTTAAAAGTTTAGTAAGTCTTATCACTCATCCTCTTCTTATCCTTATTATTCCTAGATCTAAATTATTAAAAAAAGTTTATAAAGTCTCTAATTAATGTATAAGGCTAAAGAATGTTATCAAGTAATTAGTAAGGGTTTAGTTTATATTATTAGGGTATGTATGTAGTAATGTATTTTGTCTCCTAAATAATGTAGGAGGAGACTTTGTTGAGGAGCCATTCTAGTGAGCTTGCTTGTTGAGAAGATTTGCTTGAGGTGGGGTTTACCTACTTATCCTTGTTGATTTTTTTATGTTAATATGCATATGTTCATGGTAGTTGCATTGTCATATGCTAGGAGACATTCCTTTACATGATTATTGATGTTCTTGGTTCACTAAATATGAGAATGAGATCTTAATGCTCATAAAGAATATAAAAGAGGAATAATAACTAATATGATGGTAATGGTTGTAATATGATTATGATGATTGTAACATGAATTAAGATGAGTAATAATATGAATTATGATGGGTTATAACATGATTTGTGGAAGAGATGATAATTGTGAGTTAATGTTTATGATTTATGTATTTTATGTGATGTATGTTGTTGGTACCAAGGCATGTTTAACATACCTTGGGATGGTTACCTTGTGATGGTTGTATGGAGGTGGATGGAGGTTGGATTTGTTGAGATGAGTCTTTGAGGAGACGTAAGATGTTTGGGAGACCGTCTTACGCTTGAGTCATCCATTAGGGCTTCCCACCCTAATAGAGATGTGCACATTCATGGCTTGAGGATGGAGAGACTTACAGTGAGACGTAACGTCGGGCATGGGCCCGGTTAGTGCCCAGGCCCGTACTTGGGTGCGTCTCGGTACATGTTTTGGACTGCGGTCCGGGTTGTGGGTGGTGACATTGCGATGCCGTCACCGGTATGATTGGAGGATAGGTGGTGGTACGGTAATGTTCTTCCCTCTATTGCATTCATTCATTCACGTGCTTTATTATTATTATGTAATTGGCAAGGTTAATGGTTTTTTAAAAAACTGTGTTGATCCACATAGTGATTTTCGCCCATGTGGGGAGAAGTGGTTTGACAGGTATGCATATACATAACATGCGCATTCTGAGGGGCTTGGGAGCGGTCTCGATGTCGTCACCACCTTTTTGTAGTTATGACGTGCTAGGTTTATGACGTTAGCGGTGTTGTTGGATCATGCATGTATTTGGATAACTTATGATGTATGGCTATTTCTCACTTATACTTCTATTTATATAAATTGCATGAGATTGAGTTGTTCACACTATAAACTCGGGGAACCGAGGATGTGACTAGGGGTGTTCACCAGTCCAAACCCGGACCGTACCGTGCCGGACCGCTTTGATCCGCAGACCGGCTAACCACCTAACCAAAGACCATGGACCGGACCGGTTAGAAGTGGACCCGGACTAACCGGACCGGAACCCTTTAGGTCCAGTTTTTACCGGGTTTGGACCGGACCAGTATTATATTATAAGGTAAATTTAGTTATTTTTTTAAATGTACACCGCACCGGACCGGAGACCGGTTACCATATTTTTTGGGTCCCGGTGACCAGACCGGTATGTATTCGGTTTGGACCAGACCGGACAGAAAGGTCCGGGTCGGGCCGGTCCGGGACGGGCCGATTTATCTGCTCGGGCCACTTTTTGTTCACCCCTATATGTGACCTCACAATTGATTGAGATTGCCTTATTCATGGCCTCTCGGTTGATGGGGTGTTACAACACAGATGAACTTGAGCTCCAAATCCCCTTCCTTTATATGTCGCGGTTTAACCCTTTTGATTAAAAGCCCTTCTAATTCATGCTTCATACAACTGAACATTGTGTAGAGCTCGCAATCGGTGTTCATCGAAGAGGATGAGTTCTTCATAGTTTTTTATTCCATTCTGCATCGGGAATTAGACTTTCAAATAGAATTCGTAGAGAAGGGATCTCTAGCTATGCTGGTTATGCAACCTTCATTCCGTAAGTCAGGTAGAAAGCAGTGGCCCCAGTGGTTGTCCTAACTGAAGTTCGATAACCCCATAATGCAAATGGTATCTTATTCGGCCAGTCATGGTAGTTGTCTATCATTTTTTTCATGATCATGATGACATTTTTATTTGCTACTTCGACGGCGTCATTAGTCTGAGGTCGGTACGGGGAAGAATGATGGTGCTGAATTTTGTAATTGGCTAACAATTGCTCTGTTTCAGCTTGTAAATGTAACCCCTTATCACTGATAATCTCTTGTGGACATTCGTATCGACATATGAGGTTGACTTGTATGAACTTAGCCACCTGCTTGGAGGTTAAGGTGCTTTAGGAAGCTGCCTCGACCCACTTAGTAAAGCAGTCGATGGCGACGAGAATATAACAGTGACCTCCCGTCCTTGACGAGGTGATTTTTCCTATGATATCTATTCCCCATGCAGAAAATGGCCAAGAAGATGCCATTGTATAAAGTAATGATGGCGGAACATGTTGCACATTTCCAAAGATCTAGCAGTTGTGGCAATGCCTCACATATTTGGCACAATCTGCCCCCTTGATCATCCAATAATACCCTAGACGCATAATTTTCTTCGCCATCAGAAGAACTGGTGGTTTGGCCAAAATCTCTTTTATTCTTTCGAATGCTTTTTGGCAATCGTCATCCCATATCATGTTATTTTCTTTTTTCAGCTTTTTGAATATTGGCTCGCAGATCATAGTGAGTTTTGAGATGAACCGACGTATGTATTACACTTTGCCCAGGAAACCCCTTACTTCCCTATCTGTCTGTGGTTGAGGCATCTCGACTAGAGCTTTAATCTTGGATGGAACAATCTCTATTCCCCGCTGACTGACTACATAACCTAGTAGCATGCCCGATGTGACTCCAAATGCACATTTAGTAGGATTAAGTCTTATGTTGTATATGCAGAGTCTGAGGAAGAATCGCCGCAGATTAGCAATATGTCCCTTTCTATCTTTTGACTTGACAATCATATCGTCAACGTATAGCTCGAACTCCTTGTGCTTTATGTCATGCAATAATGTTGTAGCAGTTCGTTGGTAAGTAGCTCTAGCATTTATTAACCCAAATGGCATAACAGTGTAGCAATAGATACCCCATAATGTAAAGAACGCGGTCTTGTGCATGTCTTCCTTAGCCATCTTGATTTAATTATACCCGGCATATCCATCCATAAATGATAGCAGCGCATGATCAGCTGTGTTATCTACCAAAATGTCGGCGTGAGGCATTGGAAAATCATCATTTGGACTGACTATGTTTAGATCACTAAGATTATCATAAACCCGGATTCACCCATCCTTTTTGGGTATGGGGACTACAATAGCCACCAAGTCAGAATACTCATAAACTTTAATGAATCTGGCTTTGAATTGTTTATCGCTCTCCTCATTTATTTTTAGGGCTCATTTTGTTCTTTTTTGGCGGAGTTTCCGTTTCACTAGCTTATACCCTGGTTTGATTGGAATTCGGTGCTCAACAATATCCCTGTCTATCCCTAGCATGTCTTTGTAAGACCAGGCGAAAAACTTCTCTAAACTCGTGGAGAAGGTCGATGAATTGCGCCTTTTCTGTCGAATATAGGGTTGTTCCTACCCTAAGTTCTTTAGCGTTTAGGTCTGTACCCACATTAATTCGTTCAGTGTTTTCTATAACAGGCGCCCTTTGTCACTCTTTTAATAGTTCTTTTATAATATAGGTGAAAGTCCATAGACCTTTAATTAGACTCCTCTAATTAGTTTAACAAATTACAAATTAATTTGGTTAATACAAGATCTATGCAACATGCACGCAACATAAAGGCATAAATAAAAAGGTAAGAATCCTCACATTGAGTAGAAAATATGGGCACAACAAGAACACCTTTCTTGTTGATCTTGAGCTTAAAACAATATGGATGATACTCCAAATCCTTAAGCCTTCAAAGTAGAAGACCTCCTTCAAATAGCATCCAAGAATTTACCCAAATAATACTAAGAGAATGGATCTAGATTCTCTTAATATTACCCTTGATAATATGTAAATATTAGTTACTAACTATTAGTAAATAATAGGAATTTTTAGAGAATATTTGATTACTAACACTTAGTAATTTTTAGAGAGATATTAGAGGTTTTTACACAAGCAATTGTATGTTAAAAATGAGCAAAACAATTGCTCATATCCACAACAAAAAACCGGCCACCCAATATATTAATGGGTCATTAGTGTTTTCTCTTTTTTATGTTGCATAGAATAGAACAAAACTCTTTTGTCATTTTCCATGTGCATAGAGAAGACAAATAACAAAAGGAATCTAATTAATTAAGTCCACTAAACTCTTATTTTCTTCAATTTGGACGGCACACCCATATACTTATGGGTCCATTTTGATTTTTATAATTTGTCTTACAAATTAATATAAATCAT
>JAOWBH010173834.1:0-10455 GCA_028566215.1 Silene coronaria
TTCACTTACATACCAATAACTAAAATCTAACTAGACACTTCACTTACATACCAATAATTAAAATCTTAAAAGAAGAAAAAATATATCGATTTCTATATCTTGGGGTATCTTGCGCAACGCGCATGATACAACAACTAGTATTTCATAAAAATGGCCTAATCTAACACTTGGACACACACCATATTAAATATTTCTAAAGGAGTAAGTAATATAGCCTAGCCCATTTATGCCCGCCAACGCGAGTCATAATTTGGGTCATTTGGCCAACCCAAACCTAGTCCAACAATTACTTAGAGTTAGAGACCTTTAAGGACCAGGACATGAACCTCTCCCTACCAAATTAAAAGCGCCGACCCAAAAATATTCGTGTCGAACCATGTCCAACCAGTGGGCTATCGGGCATCGGCTAAGACCATTTGATCATCTCTAATTAAATATGGATCCCGAAAACTAACAACTGTCGGACAGCTCACTTGAGTCGTAACTCGTACCAAAGCCGGTCTGTACTCAAATCGTGCATCCTCCCTCGTTCACTATCCTTCTTTTGGTCTTACCATTCAAACTTCAACTCAAATCAAAAACATCAACAAACAACAATAACAACAACAAAAAATTCACCATGAGTGTGATCGACATTCTAACAAGAGTAGAGTCAATCTGCCAAAAATACGATAAATACGATCTCGATAAACTTCGCGATTCTAATGTCTCCGGTGACGATGCGTTCGCTCGCCTTTATTCTTCCTTTGATTCCGACATTCAAACCGCTCTTCAGGTTTTTTTTGTTTTTTTGTTGATTTAGGTTTTTTTTAAGTTTGATTTATTTTGATTGCGCAAGATGTATGATTTGTTGATTAAAAAATTGCGTAGAAAGCGGATGTAGCGGCGAATGAGTCGAATAGAGCTGCAGTTGTTGCGTTGAATGCTGAGATTCGTCGAATTAAAGCTAAATTGTTTGAAGAACTTCCAAAATTGCAGAAATTGGCTCAGAAAAGGGTTTGTTTCTTTCTAATTTTGCTCTTGCTATAATGTAGTATTGCTGAATTCCTTTTGTTTTGCTTGAATTATTTAGCAATTACGCGGTACAATTACTTTTGCTGAAGTGTAATCCTATTTAGTGGCCGAGTCGGGATTTGTAGTTAGGGGGCGGAAAGGTTCAGATGAAATAAGGTACATTGGAAAAATAATAGAAGATTTTAATTAATAAAGTTGAATTTTCCATTGTCTAGGGGGTGACTGCCCTAGATGGCTAGATTTACCGCTGATTTTAGTGATTAAATGATAATGTTTGGGGAAATTGAGAAGATGATGTCTTTTCTTTGGTTAAGCAATGGAATGGTATTGTTTGGAGTACTATGTATGGAAGGAATTTGATTTTAAGGAAAAGTATTGCTCCGTAATTGGTATAAGCTTTTGTCAATTCACTCTTTTCAATTTGTTTCACAATTCTATAGGTGTAGTGTCGTTGAGTAAGTTTCTGTAGATATCAATCATCCTTTAATGTGTGATATCTATGTGGTATAAGCAATGGAAGGGTATTGTTTGGAGTAAGTTTCATTCTCCGTTTTTATTTTCTTGCCTTTATGATGCTGTCCATTGACCGTTTAACTGACCTTTTATCGTCAAACTTTTCTGTCATGCGTTTTAACTCTACTCACTGACATATATTATTGTGAGTTATGAAACAATTATCCTCACTATTCAGTGTCTTTGACAATGATCCAATCATTCCAAGTGTATAGCAAAAGCCAATGATAATTCTATCTCCTAGTCGTTGCCAACACGGTCTAATTTATATTTACCGTGTTCGCTTTTTCTTTGTGTCCTTTCGTAAATCTTCAGTACTTCTAATATACCTACTTTATAGAAGGTTATATCTCCATTGCCTTTCATATTCAAATTTTTATGTTCAAGATCTTTTGACATTGTATATAGTTGTGCTCTTCTGTAAAACCCCTTGGCAATGTAAGTGCACATTTTCAAAAAAGACTACCACTCAATTATCCATGTTAATAGGCTTTCTGTTTCAGTTGACATACTGATTTATTAACAGCAGAGATTTAATCCCATATTTATTTAGAAGTTAACTAATAATTTCAAAAGGTCAATGGCATGCAGTCTTTTTGAGGCTGTAAAATACGAGTGTATTTCACTAGCATATTCACGCGGGTTTACCATCCCTCTTAAGTTTATTAGGTACAATGGCATTCAAGATTGTGTGTAGACTAACTTCGCAGACTGGAGTTCTTTTAGATTATATTTGCAATATTCTATAATCTATCTGATTTATTTCAGCCACCGTGCCATTTAACATAAAAAATTCACAACCTCGAACTCCTGCCAAAATCAATATCTTGCACATGTGACAACGTATTATACTACCACAGTAAGAAAAAGATTGAGGGCGTCTTCTGAAAAACAGGCACTAAAACAATGATGAGAAAGCATCATGAACTTAAATTAGATACATAAGTAATTCTGGCACTTTTTAAATTACCATCACATGGTCATGCGTCTACACGGTGATTAAAGCCTCTTCTGGAATTATCCAATAGAAGAGGTATAAGTGTGCAACTTTATCTTGTTTCACAATATGATCGTTATTACGTAGTAAAGCAATCAAAGTCTTATCAATATTGTTTCAAATTGCTATATACCGATTCATTGAGATTGAACGCATCGTCTGAATGTTTATTAGAAAAAATGTGTATCTTAATGTTTAAGTTTATTATTTGTTAAAGTGCCTGTGTGTAAATTTGAATTTGTTGAAGTTGAAAGGAAATGGAAACAACTTTTCTTAATGATTCCAGGTCAAAGGGCTATCAATTGAGGAGCTTAGTGCTCGTAATGATCTGGTTCTTGCTTTGCCTGATAGAATTAGTGCCATACCAGATGGGACTCCAGCTCCTAAAAAGAATGGTGGGTGGACCTCTGGATGGAGTTCGTCAACGACTCGCACAGATATTAAATTTGGTTCAGGTGATTGGTTGAGTTTATAATCAGTGTTTTAGAGAAAATGTCTGTTTCCTACTGTTTTGAATTGGCTATTGGGTTAGAGTAACAAATTCTCACTTGCTCAATGACAAATGTAGATGGACAAGTTGATAGTGAATACTTCCAAGAATCAGAGCAGTCAAGCCAATTTAGGAATGAGTATGAAATGAGAAAAATTGGACAGGTGCTTCCTTTCATGCTGTTTTTTTTTTCTCACATTCACCGAAGTTGGAATTTTAAGTTCTTGCTTGCAAGAACTGTTTTTATTCTCTTCCCTTATAGATGTCATGATGTAACAGGACCAAGGTCTTGATGTGATAGCAGAAGGCTTAGACACTTTGAAAAACATGGCTCATGATATGAACGAGGTTTGTTAAATGTGTTGCTGCTTAAAATTCCTGTTAGTGATTTCATCGAACTTAGTAGTCCCTTTGTTTCTTTGATGTCTACCAATTATCCTTTTGGGATGTTTCTTTGGTATCTTGCATTTTTAGGAAACTACTTTATATGTAAATGAACTAACCATTAATCCACTACCTGAGAGGGCAAAGACTCCTAAGTAGGATTAGCAGATATCAAAAAAAAATTATTGTACCACAAGACCGTTTGATGAATTTCTTAAAATTTGCGTCATCCGATTGGTTTCCATAGACCCTAATTATCTACCCATAATGTTGAGCATGAGGATTAACTTCCATGTCACTATGCGCTTCTCCATAATATACTGGAATTGATGGAGTAAGTGGTATGAAGGTCTTGTAAAAGTACACAAATACTCTTGTACAATTTACATTTCACACTGTATGTTTCACATAAGTCTTACTTATTCTCCATCATTTCTGCTATGGTGCTACCCTCCTACCTATAGTAGGATTAGCATATTCCATTTTTTTTTTGTGTGGGAAACGAGTTTCACTAGTTATTCTGGGAAAAAGAAAACTATTTGGTAGTATGTATAAAGTGCATATGTACTATGTAGGTAAACAAATTCTGTTTCTTAAGCTTATATTCTGCTGATCTTATATGCAGGAAATGGACAGGCAAGTTCCATTGATGGATGAGATTGACACCAAGGTGAGGAATTTGTGTGTTTAGCAGCGAAAGTTGGTAATATAAAGGCAATAGGTGATGTGGATCTGTAATTTGATTTTTTTTTTTTTACATTTATAGGTGGACAAGGCAGCTTCTGATCTTAAGAATACGAATGTCAGGCTTAAGGACACTGTAACTCAGGTACATTACTATGACAATCTGAAATTCCAACTACATTACTTTTACTGCTTGATTCTACTATTTTTATGTTATCTCAACTGCTTAACATTTAAGCCCCTTTCTACCTTCGCAGTTGAGATCAAGCCGAAACTTTTGCATCGACATCGTTCTCCTATGTATAATTCTGGGGATTGCCGCTTATCTGTACAAGTAAGACATTGGCATATTGTCTCTCTAATTTCTAATGCAGTTACTTAAAGATGTTGCTACTCCTTACTGCTTAGTTGCAATAACTTGGGAAATGAGAAAAATAAGATGGTGGTTAAGTCACTTCAGATTTTACCCTTTGCATTGATTGATAGTCATAATCTGGTTTTGCTCAGCAACTTATTGTCTGTTGATATGGGAATAAATTAACTTGAGCCAATATGTTTCGCAGTGTCTTGAAGAAGTGATTGAGAAGAGAAAGAGTATTGGTATCGTTTCTTTCTGGTATTATCTCGTCTTTCCAAGGGTGTGGGTTATGTATGTGTGCGTGCTTGTGTTTCTATATGTACCTTTGCTAGAGAATGAACAACCACCTGTTAGATTTTCTTTTTCTTGTGTATATTGGCTGTGTAAAATATTGGAGTTTGTATTGTCACTCTTGACTTCTATTGCTCCTTCTGATGCAGAAATATGAATGAATTTTTCTACATATTCCAAGAACTTTATCACATATTTTGAAAAATAAATATAGTTAACCAAAGTAAATAACGGGTGTATCATCTATTTTTTGTCGGCCTAACAAACGTCATGGCGAGTTTTAAAGCTTTATAAATTTGAATCGTGGGTATAGCATCCCTCATGTAGAGGTGGAAGCGGGCTGTGCCAGGCCGTGCTTTGTGCCGGCCCACCGTGCTAGGAGAAAAAATGGCACAGCCCACCCTGTCGTGCTATGTCGTGACTGTGGACTAAAAATGCGGCTCAGGCTCGGTCCACGCCCATGGCGTGCCGTGCTCATGTAAATTCGCTACTTTAACCTTTATTTATTCGTATTTTGAGTGTGTTGTGCCGTGCCTGGGCTAGGCACAGTCTATTTTCTCAAACTGCGGCCCTGGCGTGCCTTGTCATGCTAAAATGGGCCATGGGCCATGCCAGTCCAACGGCCTACGTGCCCACTTCTATCTCTACGACTCTACCCTCATGATTTTAACGATATTCGCTCTACCTTCCTTCTTTTATCGAATGTCTTGAAGGGATGCATGTTTTCTCTAAGAGCTCTACGTAAGCTGATTCTAGGTATAATACTATAATCCAGTTGGGAGTATATTTAAGTAAAAGGTGAACTTGTTAACAATAATAATGTTACCACAGTGCTACAAAAATCAATACTCTTGCTGTGAGGAAAAAAGGGAAAAATGTTCCACGCACATTCAATATTAGACTTGACAAAACTGGCTTGAGTCACCTTGATGCGTGAAGCCGTGAATGATGAACCCTAATTTGTGTCCAACTGCGTTGATTTGATTATAATACATACGGAACATTGCTAGCACCTAGGCCTGCAACACTGACTCGCTTCAATCTGAAACGCCCATATATGATTCACAAACCTAATGTGGTCCAAACCTTGACCCAAGTCGACCTACATTTATCAGCCTCATCTTAACCGTTATCCATAAATGATTAGATAATAATACAATCGGCATACATAGCACAGTCGAGTATTACCCCTGGACTTGTGTTGAATACACTGTTTTCCAGATGGCAGGAACTAAAATTACCAAGATCAAAATTCATTCATATCAAGAAGCCGAAAGGCAGTAGTACATAGATCGCGGCATCAACCACCAAAACTTCAACCAATTACAATTCTCAAAGAATATTATATCACATTAAAAAGGAATATGACCCAATCATAGAAACAGGCAAATAGTTGCAGCAAAGGCGACTCCTACCGCAAACTTATTGAAAGCCACCTGCATCAATTCGCTGGCACCAGAAGAATCAGCCGTGGTGTCACTCCCATCATCCGAACTGTCCTTTGACTTGGCACCCTTTTTCGGCTTAGCTGTCGTAGGAGCAGGGGCAGGTGCAGGTGACTGAAAGAAAGCAGAAGGAAGAAGCACTTGATCCACCTGATACACAGCTAATTGCCCATCACTATAGATGGAATTTGACAATGTTGTATTCACAACTCCTGTTGTTACATTAACTTGGTTTCCTGCACTGGTCACATTTAGCGGAAACTGGCCATTGTCGCTGTTTCCAGCTTGGGTTCTCAAAGGGTTGCTGGCTGTTTGGAATTGACTAAGAGACATGTAGTTGGGAAGTACATGGAATTGGATTAATTCCACTTTCTGTTGATCTGACAGGGAGTTTAGCAATCCTGATTTGAGGTTAGTAAAGGCGTTATCTGGTGGAGCGAAGATTGTGAGGCCATTGTTTGAGTTGTTTAGTTGAGTGTTGATTTGGCTAGCCTCTTGAGTGGTTTCAAGCAGCCGGATGAACATAGTGAATTGACCGGCTTTTGTGAGAATTGCTGTTATGTTTGGGGGCCCGGTTGGTCCTGGTGCTGGAGCTTGAGCTTGAGCCAATGTCAGGACAATGCCTTGGAGAAGTAGCGGTACAAAAAGAAGCTTCATCATTTCACAATGTATATTTGTGTTGCTTTGGTGTTCTCTTGTGTTGGAAATAAGAGTTGTGAATGGTTAGTTTGTTGAGGTTGTGTGTTATATAGTTCTACACTGAAAGTGAACTCTGAAGTTAGGTGTAACAAGGAAATCTTAGTTAGGTTCAAAGCCAAGGAATTTCAATCTTTAAAATAAATAGAAATGGACAGTGGGGTACTCAAGGCAACTGGATGGATAGGCCCATCCCAAGTTTGATATTTTCATCTAGTCGGGGATCGGACCCCTGACCACTTGTTTAAGAGATGAGAGCCTTTACCACTCACACTAACCAACTTTGGTAAAGTGTTCTGAATCTGGTAGTATGCATTGTATCCCGGTCGACTCAATTGTTAATTTAGCTTTCTTACAGGTCATACGAGAAGAATATCTTCGTATATTCAATAAAAGTATCATGTCGTGTACATCTGATTCGATTAAGGCCTGTTAGGCATTAGAGGTAATGTTGTATTTCGCATTTGAATTCCAAAACTTCAATATTGCAATCATTTTTTAGGTATGACAGAGGTCTTGATGAAACAGTAGACATAGTTTTGCTTAGAAAGTCAGGAAAGATTTTGCATTGAGGGTCCAGAATGATGCCATGATGGTAATCCTTTTTCACATATAGCTTAGAACAGCTTGTAAAGGGAGTCTTTGATTTAAAGATTTCTACACCACCATCAGGCAAACTAATTTGTTGGGGACCTCAAATTATAGCAGAAAACGTTGATTGTTTTCTACTGGTATAGCAGGGGTCGAGGACAAATTATTGTTTAAGACGGGTAAAATAGTATGAATAGGACAAAAGCAGTATGCACGGGAAAAAACAAATGATTTGTCTAAAACGCTCATGTGATATTTGACCCGTTTTAACGCTAAGACGGATACTTTCGTAGCAACTCGTAAAGGAGACTAACTCGGGGTTGAGAAGGGTATTTCACCTTAGGATGTTTATAGTTTGTTAGACTGATGTTTTCATGGACCTAATTTGTCATGTATCACCTAAAGAAAACTGTTCATGTATGTGGAAGGAGCATAGTGATTAGTGAATAATTTGGACAATTCTGCAACTGAAAATTGCATTCGTTGTGCCGTGTACTCTATATACCTTGTTTGCAATTAATACACTATACCACCAGTTGTATGGTGTAGAACCCGAGCTTTGTACTAAAGTTTTCGAATTTTGTTTTAAAAAATCTGAGTTATATTGTAAAGTATCTGAACTCACCCACTTAAACATAAAAAAAATAAACATTAAACAACTCAGAAAAATTACACATAAGCTCGATTAAATGAATAATGTTGTACAATACTTATTATACAACTGGTAGTATGGTAGTGATGTAAATTCTTTTGTTTGATTAAACACGATAAAGATAGGTGATAAGAGTAACAAGGACTGTGGGACGGGTTGGTGCCTGGTGGTGGCATGGCCCTGCCTGTAGGACGTTCTCTTGTTTGCCAAATCAGTCAGGCCAGGCTGGGGCATGATGGAACCGCAGCCCGTGTTAAGGCAGGCTAAATTGGGCTGGGCTGGTCAGGGGGCAGGCCGAGTCGAGTAAGGCTAGCCTGCACTCGTGTCCATCTCTACATGGATTCCGTTCTAGTGATAAAACTCTGCCAAATTTTAATCTTTCGAAAAAAAAATTCATGATACCTCCTTCAGGTTTACCATTTTCTCCAATGTATCCCCGCATTTAAGAACCTTCGCATGGTACCATTTTTATTTTGGTTTTCAATGGAAAATCAGTTTCAAATACAATTTTTTTTAAAGAAAAAAAGAAACCCCCGAGGTTTATTCATTCTTCCCCAGACATCCGAAGCTGTAACATTATTCTTATCATTCTTCCCCTGAGGTCTACAATTTTTCCATTATATGTCTGGTTTGGCCTATACAAGGGTTTGTCGAGACAGTCCAATTGCTATTATTACATGCGCTAGTTCGGGTTTTAAACAGGTCAGATTTCGGGCAGAACAGATGAGTTCCTCCAGCTTTTGCTAGCCCTAGATAATTGTAGTCAAATCAACAGAAATGCAGACAAAGCTCAAGAGTTTTACGTCTGTGGTAGAGGTGAAAACAATTTCAAAAGCATCCCTGAAATAGGGGTTCAGCCAAAGGATACAATAGATGAAGTCAGTTGCGATACATAGAGTATGTAGAAAAACATGAAATAAAGAGAGAATGTTTTAGCGGGTTGGATAAATCACTTGCCCTTTTTCTTGGCAGCGTCTTTCTTGAGGGCATTTTTCTTGTCCCCGTGTGGGTTTCTTTTTCTTGTACCAGCAAACTCTCCAAATTTGTGTCCAACTTTAGATTCAGTAATCTTACATCGAACGAAGTTCTTTCCATTGTAAATACTAACAACACTGCCGACAAATTCAGGGAGAATGGTAGACCTGCGAGACCATATCTTTTTGTTTGCAAGTTTCTCTTTGTTATCCATCAGTTTCGTCAAGAACGCATCAACAAAAGACCCCTTCCATACAGATCGCCGGGACATGCTATGCTGCCAGTATCTGATCTGGACTGTAATGCGTATACTATAATTAATTAATTGTAGCAAATAAATAAAAAAGAAAAAGCAAGTTAGAATACATACATACACAATCAACAGAAGCAAATGATTATATGATGATGAGGAGGAAAAGGCAGTGGAGATCAACAAATTCGCAGCAGGGAGGGAGATCGGCTTCGGCTAATAGATTGTTAATTGTTAGGGTTGCCAAACACAAAACATTATTACATGGCTACTTGCGTTATGGGCTGTGTTTATGACCCATGTTGTTTTTGTTTTTTTACGGATCCGTCGTAAGAAATACATTTCAAATACAAAATGTCATTCAAGAGGTCATCAATTAAATGAGTCTAAACTATGCATTTATATGGATGGTTTGAACTAATATTCTTATTTAAGATAGTTACATTCATCTTAAGATTAAAACAGGTATATCCGTCTAAATTTAAGACGGATCAAGTAGTATGTATAAGAAAAAGCAACATACATAAGTAAAAACACAAATTTGTCTTACTTGCACAAGTAGGAAGATACTTAACCTGTTATAATGTTAAGCCAGATACACCCGTCTTAAGGAAGATCAACTATTAAACTAAAAGAGACATAATGTTAAATCTCCGTACTTTGACAAAATATATGAATAGGTAATTATATAATAACAAAATATTAGGATTTTATCGAAGATAGTTAGAATATATCATTAACTACTACTACATAGTTATATTTTACCAAATTATAATGAGTATGATATAATTATACTCTATCATGTAATTTATTTATTATTTATTACATTATAAAACTTATTTCTTCGTCTATCATATTAGACTGAACATTATAATGGAAAAAAAAAGATTATATGGCTTTAATGTTTCTATCTTATGTTTAATCATTTATTTACGTACTAGTATAGAATCCGTGCAATAAATGCACGGTATATATGTATATAGTTTTTTTATTTTTAATAAACTATTTATATAATAGTAATATCTCGTTAATTGTTCATTTTTCTCGTCATAATATTTTTCTTGAAGTAAAAAAGTTGAACTTGAAAATTAATCAAGAAGGAGGATGGAGAAAAA
>JAOWBH010173856.1:0-10455 GCA_028566215.1 Silene coronaria
AGAAGTTTAATTTCACTTATTATGTAAGTTATGAGGCTTAATCACTCCAATTGAAAGTAGTAGGGGTAAATTTCACAATTGAACAAAGTTATGGGAGGTCAATCACCATTTTCCCGTACAATAATATATCATATATTACACATAGTACATTCACAATATATATAGAAAGAGAAAATACAATTCTTTTATGCTACAAAATCCTCACCATATATATAGAAAATACAAATTAAATCAATATTATCACTTATTAAAGACTTTCTAAGTGTGTTATACATTTATACATTACTAAGAAAGATTAAAGCCACTATAAGGAAAATTCAGAAATTAATTGTATCGTTGTACCTGCCAGCTAGTTATTAAGCATAATTATAAGTTACTCGTAGTTAAGTGTAATGAATTAACCTGTAAGGCTGTAATGGATTGAATCGAAAGCAATATTGTAGTGCGGATTGATTGTTGAAAATTCAAATTTATACATAAGTAGTGCTATTTAATACCTATTTATATAACATAAGTATAAATTTAATGACAGACATTATACGTCACAAGTTGAAGACGGATAGTCCCCTTTAAGTAGCACAAAACATACTTACTGTTGTTACTTTAAGATCAAACAAGTGTAGAAGAGATTATAAGAAAACTAGAATAATATGGGAGTTTTACAAAGGTTCAAACCGCATTTTATTATGATTACATTACAAATTGGGTATTTAATACCGTTCTTAGTTACCGGAGCTGATGGGATGAATATTATTTCTAGTTCTGCTGAAATACAAAATGGCCTGAAGGGTTTAGGTTTAACTCTTGGTAGCTGTCTGGTTCTGACCCTTTTTTACATCCTGCAGGTCAGCGTCAGAGTCTTTCTGTTTCATTTGTTTACAGTTTGCTGTTGATTGAAAATTGAAAATCTACTGTCACTTACCAACGGGAATTGATATTGCAGAGTTGCAGTCAGCAATGGTATGATGCCCAGCTGTCCCTGGATAAGTGCGGTTGGGG
Organism: Silene coronaria; assembly: GCA_028566215.1. NCBI lineage: Eukaryota > Viridiplantae > Streptophyta > Magnoliopsida > Caryophyllales > Caryophyllaceae > Silene > Silene coronaria. The sequence goes on from JAOWBH010173856.1 coordinate 1,000, forward strand.
CAGCTCAGACATCCTTTTTTGCAGCCCTCAGCGTTCGTGAAGCAGGAATGTGGAAAGTTGGCTGGAACATAAACTTCTGAACAGAATTATATGGTGTAAGTACTTTTTTATGGTGATTATATAACCCTTCTCAGTCTACATAAGAAACTAAACCTAATCTCACCTAATCTCAAATGTTTTGCAGGGTGTTGTAGGTTCAGGTTTAATCATCTACGCCAAACAGCTTTGCAACAAAGCCAAAGGGCCCGTGTTCGTCACCATGTTCAACCCGCTTTCAACAATCCTCGTAGCTATCATATCGTTCTTCATCTTTGGTGAAAAGTTATACGTTGGCAGGTATAACTCGCTGAAAACATATCTCTGCAAATTACTCCCTCCAGATTTTTCTAGCCTATAGTCATTTGTTCATAAATCTAGATAATTCTTTGACCATATTACATTTACATGTCTTGATATTTTGTCTAGACTTTAGTATTAGAGTATATATTAGAAATATTATTAGTAGGAATATATTATTATTAGATAATATATTTGTGATAAATTTAATAAAATTAACTTCATAATATGAATGAATAGTATAATCACTCAGGTATAATTATCCGTAATATGTTATTGGGCGGCTAGGTTCTGTGATGGATTTATTAGGTCATTCTGCAATAGATCTTAGAGCAAGTACAATGGTTTAGCTTAGGAACTTGTTTGCAATTTACAAACCAGTGGCAAAACCATTGGAAAATTGATGACTTGATTTAAGCAACTAGCCTCATGAAACTAGTAGCTTAAAGTGGCCCACAAATTAAAATCAACTAATAGAAATTTAGTTACATGTTTTAATTAATTAAATAAAATTTATCATGTATTTTTATGTTTTTAAAAAATAAAAATAAAATGTATATGGAAGTATGAAAGCTAGCAAAACCATTGGAATAACATAATAGCTTAAAATGGTTATGGCTTAAAATGTGATGTGGATTTATCAGGCTAGTAGCAAGTAGCCTACTATTGGACTTGCTCTTAGAGAGTGTTATATTATATAACTTCTCTAAGCCTCACCCCAGCAGTTATGCTTATCATACCGTCTGAATCTTTAATCTGAAAACTCTTCACAATCAATAAAATTCTCTCTCTTGTGCCCAATTGCGATTCTAAGAGTCCGATATCGGGGGTGCGAAAATTGAACAATTATGCACGTGGCATTAGGTTAGCGGGGAATTTGGAACTATTTTTAACCAATGCAGCCAATTATTATTAAGACTCGAAGGGAGTATATTCTAATGACAAATTTATTAAAGAAAAAAAGAAAAGAATTTGAAATATAAATTATAATTTGCAAATAAGCTAGATTTGATCTTTATTTAAAATTAAATTTGAACATATAACCAATTTAATGGATCATTAAAAGCATAAAGTAACTATTTTGTATTAAATTTTTATTGGTCATTTGGTATTAACTTATGTATGAGTAAATAAAAAAAAGGTAAAATTGCTTGTTGTAGTAGTCAAATTCCATACCTCCTGCACACTAAACATTTCTACACCCACTAGACCAACCAACTTATGCTGATTCTCTATTAAACAAAAATGAATTTATTTCTTGCTTTGGGGGGTGCACACCATGCAACCACCCCCTGCTTATGCCATGTGGACGTAGTTAACAGTCTAACACATTGGCCCTGTTTGGTAAATAGTATAAGCAGATTCATAATAGCGGATAACGTTAGCAGAATAAGGTTAGCAAATTTGAGTAGCAGGTTTGACTATCAAATTAAATTAGCAGGATTAAAAAGGGTGTTTGGTAAATAGCAGATTATAGGATAATTAGAATGAATTCATGTATAAAATGAATATGCTAATACAACATGCTGCTATTAGCAGCATATTCAAAAATAGTAGATTCCGGCCAATATGCTATCAGAATACGTCATTTACCAAACACATGAAAAGAGTAGATTGTTTGATCAATCTACTAATCAGGCCAGAATCTACTAATTTCAGTTAATATGTTGTTTACCATACAGGGCCTTAGCACAAAATTCAATTTTGGCAAACATATATAATAGTCAAAACTTAATTGTACTGTATTATTCTTCTTGCATTATTAGTTATAGTTTCTAAATTATAAATACCTCATTTTTTGTCAATTTTATTAGAATAATCAGTCAATGTTCACTTTGAATCACAAAGGTTCGCATAGCCTATATTAGACCTAGCAAACAGATCGTTTCGTGTCGGGTTCGGGTTCGTGTCACATGTAAACGGGTCACAGACTCTCCAACCCAAACCCGACCCAATTAAATTTCGTGTCGTGTTCGTGTTGATCCACTTACATAAATGGGTCATAAATCCTCAACCCTAACCCGTTAATTTCGTGTCGTGTTTTCGTGTCATGTCCATAATTGGAAAGTTTAAGTATATTTATGTGATGGAGAATCATGAAAAATTAGGTTAATTTAGTAAACAGGTCATTCGTGTCGGGTTCGTGTATAGAGAGCTCGGCCCAAACCCAACCCAACTAAATATCGTGTCGTGTTCGTATTGTCTCACTTACATAAATGGGTCATTAAATCTCAACCCAAACACGTTAATTTCGTGTCGGGTTCGTGTCGTATTTTCGAGTCTTGTCATTTTTTGTCAGCTCTAGCCTATATTAGTACAAACCATTATTAATATCCTTCACATATGTTTCTTTGAATAGTCTCCACTTCCTTCAATCCCAAATCCTCAGCCTAACATGGCTTGCATGACAACCCTGATTTTCCTCGGATTGCTCTTTCAAATATAGAGAGTAAAAGATCTCACAAATAATATGCTCATGTAGAACGGTTTTTCTAACGTGCATGCATATCTACGGTAGAAACACAACAAACATATACTGTACTCTAACTTTATGTATGGGTGTGAATGGAATGAAGGGAGAAAAATAGAGAATTTTATTTACTTTTTTGCACTTACTAAACGAAATTAAAGAAATATAATTAAGGCTTTAGTTGATTCGAATAATGGTGGATGGTACAATGTCACCTATTCCTAGAATAATTAAACGCTTAATTGTAAATCATATAAATGGCAAAAATTGCTCATTAAAGTCCCTTGGATTAATGTGAAAGATTAAAGGTCTATCAGTAGTTAGATTTTTCTCAGTTAAACATTAATATGAATTAATATGAAAAGACGAGATATAATCTGGCATAAAGTAACTCTTTTCATAGTTTAACAACTATTGAGATGCATAAGTTATTAGATACTCGTATTAGATTATTATTGTACATTAAAAGACGATATAATCTTGTTTGTTGATTATTTGTGGTGAAAATTACTTTTCTTATATTCAACCAAAAAGTTTGTCAATAAGTAATTCAAACCCTATATATTAAACACAATAACATGGTATTAATAATCTCGATCATATTGTGAATTATCCTAACATTATTGTTGGTCATTTGGATGTTTGGATAATTTTGTTATTTTATTTTGCGGTCTAATCTATAAACTATATTCACCATCAAATAAAATGGAATATACTTATTGGAAAAATGAATATTTATTTAATCAAATTTATTTATTGTAACTGTTTTAAATCCTTGAAATCTTTCCTACCTATTATTTTGCTTTTATCTACTTTAGGTACAAGATCATCCTTATATTATTATTGGAAAAAAAAAGGTGTTAGGGCCTTAAAGGAGTTTATTTCTCATCATTTCATGCAATTACATATATGTTGCTAACTATATTACTGGCCCATTTTAACATTTTATATTTACAATTGGCCATTGAATACATTGAATTCGGACCACTTGATTAAATAGTGAGAATGATTATGACTTTATGATCGAGAGAATGAGCTTAGGTTTATTTTATGACATGGAAAGTCGATTCATGTGAGTGAAAATCTCAAAGATCATGATTGTTAGTAATGCAATCTAAAGCCATAATATTGATAACTTCCTTCAAAAGTTTAGTACTACTACTACTACTAATTATGTATTTTATGATTGGTATTTGGCATGCATCGTGGCAATTATGTGGAGTGGGATAGCTCTATGCTTTTAGTCTTTTACAAGAGCAAATAATAAAGTTAAACAATTGACTAATGAATGAAAGGATTATAAATTAACTAATCAACAATTGAAGAAATTGTTGAAGGAGTATTGTTATAAAACCCGTCCAAAAATTGAAAAACTTTGTCAAAGTTATAATATCTAAAAGGCGTTTATATATCTACATGAGTTCAAGGTTAATAATTTTTCTAAAAAGTTCGTTTATTTAATTAGGTAAAACACAAGGAATTAATCCATTTAATCATTTAAACGTAAACGGACATACTTCAATAAAAAGATTAGTATATTGGAGTTTGAATTGCAGATGTCAACTTATTTAGTTATGAGGTCAAGGTGATACTCATAACCTGATGAGTTTAAATCCCGCTGGCATTCAATTTGTCATTTGTACCTCACTTTACACCAAAAATTAAGCATTATATTGGACTTTGAATTATATTCCAGCTTTTGGCTCAGATTTTATCATTAACTATTTTTATCACCCACAAAATTCGAGGTAAAATTCAACAAAAAATGAAAAACTTTGTCACGGAGCACCCCTAATTTAACATGAAGAGTGTGCTAAATTAGCAAGGTGGTTGCAACTCAAATCGGACAAATTTATGGTTATTCATACCAACTCCAATTAATTTGATCATTGAATCACTTGGAGAGTCAAATCTAGAGAAAACATGATAATTATATATGAAGTACTCCATAAAAGATTGCTTAAACTCGGAAAAATCTATGATTAGGTCCTCATTCATGAACAAGGATTCACATGTAATAAGAAGAACTTAAGAAAAAAAATAAAAAAGTAGACCACTAATTGAAGCAATAACCTAATCATAACTTTTGTTGTGATTGAGAATAATGATATAAGTATTTGATGGGGTATCTAAGAGAACATGCTTATCATTGCTAAGGAGAGTTCAATCATGTTAACCCACTAGTTTTAATGTGTTTTCATTAGTCTCTAAGCATCATTAGAGACCCCATTCCTTAGCATGCATTTTTCATAAATGTTAACTTTTCTTTTGTAAGATTTTCTCAAATTTGATTGGTTGATAAGTAGTAAGAATAGAATTAGCTTATTATGACCCCAAATTATTGTATCATTTGCTTTGATGTGTATTGAGTCAAACGGCTACAAGCATGGGATGAGTCAAACTGATTCCATTGTAATGTTGTAAGGGAAATGGGATGGATGGGACCATTGGGTGCCGGTATCAATCCTCGGTCTCACCCTGTTCTTACTTTTTTATAGCATTCTAAAAAGAATGTGATGGCGACGTCACCGACGTATGTATTTCAACTGGTTGATCGATCAAGGAATTTTAGTATCCAACGCGGCCCATCGTTTTTGTTACTCTTTGAAAAATAATCCTTGTCTCTTCTTCATCTTCGAGGGCTACTTTGAAGATTACTACTCTAATTCAAGCAAAGATGTCATATATCTGTATGTGAGTGTTCTATATTGAGGAAAAATGAGAATTGATGAACATATTATACACCAATAATAATTTACTTTTATCATGGACTGATTTTAGAATGTAACAACATTCGAGATGATGATTATAAAGTCGTGGGCTCTTTCACCTCTTGATAAGCGGGGTCAGGCTGATGCGTAGTTTCGATAAACTAAAAATTGCCCAATTAAACAAGTTAAACAAACATACAAACTTATCAAGACTCTCTTTTTTTTTTAAAAAAAAAAAACCCAAAATGGGATTATTTTGCATTACATAAATCAAACTCAGCCAAGTTAGCGATACAAACTTATCAAGACTCTTGATAATAAGTGAAAAGTGAATAAAATGGATTTCGCATGTGGAGAGTGTGAAAATAAATTCATGTGACGATAAACAGAAATCAAGTAATGACTCATATTACACACCTATTGAATTTAAGATGGAACTTCTTTAAACATTTGAATTAAACTCTTTTTTTTTTCTTGAAGGATGATTGTGTCAGACTCGTACTTCTATCTAACATTAAAATCAAAGGTAAATTACTCAATGTGTTCTCCCATTTTACAATAAACATAACATCATATGCAAAAATGCAAATGTGAAAGATCATCAACCGTGATAGATTTATCTTAAATACTTCCAATTTGTGCATATTTATCATACACTTATAAACAAAGAACCGCGCATTGATCATCATGACTAGATTAATAGTAACATCGGAGTAAGTTCCTTCATCAACCTTTTAGCGTGGAATTACGTCGGATAATTCCAAGAAATTAAGTATTTACAATGACGAGCATAGTCAAGCATGTACATTATCATGTTCACACATCATTACACTACAAAATACCTACATAACTTTAATCTGAGACGGTTGGTTATCCTTAAAAACAGTCGTGTTCATCTTCGGTGTAAAATGGGTGAAATACTACCCCATATAGGCGGATAGAGAAGAGTTCGTCCTTTCATCGTGTAGGTATCTCGTTTTTATCACATCTATATATTCATTTGATCGTTTTATTGTTCAAGACAGAGATATATCAGTCTTAAACAAGGATTTGTGAATCCCAAATCAAACCGTCATTATCCCCAAATAAATATACCTCTCTTATTTTCTTGTGAGGTACAAAGTAAATTGTAAACTAACTTGACAATAGTACACAACATAAATTAAATTAGATAATAGATAGAAAAGATCACAAGACCAATTATAGAAGCTGATTAAACAATGTGATAAAACATAATTAAAATATGAAAAGTTATCTTGACATAACTAGTATATAAACCGTGGAACATGCATCAACATCAACCCAATTGACACAATCACATTCTTTACCTCCTTTTCTCAACTCAAAATATTGTCATCACCCCACATAACCAAAAAACCGACCAACTTAACTCCCAAGAAACCTTAAAACACAAAACACCCAAAACAAAAAACACAATGTTCAAAAGCAAGTCAAGCAAAACCACCACCCAACCACAACAAGACTCTACCACTCCACCCATCAAGTTCCTAGGAGTCCGACGTCGTCCATGGGGCCGATATGCGGCCGAGATAAGGGACCCGTCCACAAAAGAACGACATTGGCTTGGCACATTTGATACAGCTGAGGATGCTGCCCTGGCTTATGACAGGGCAGCAAGGTCCATGCGCGGTCCCCGTGCAAGGACCAATTTTGTCTACTCTGACATGCCAGCTGGCTCCTCAGTAACGACAATTTTGTCTCCTGATGAGCAACAGAAAAATCAAATTCGCCACAAGGATAGTGTACAGAACAATATTCAACATAATCCTCAGGAATTCACATTATCAGGTGTCGATTTTTCGACGGTTTCAGAACCGTCACAGGTTTGGCCTTCTTCGACGTACCAACAAGATTATTATAACAATAATAATAATAATAATAATTATAATACCACTAGTGTGTATAATGATACTAGTATTAACAATAATGGACGTTATGTTAATAATGATAATGAAGTAGAGCTCCCACCTTTACCGGATCAATACATGGGTGAAGTGGGTCAGGGTTCTTGGGTCGACCCGTTTAACGGGTTTGGGTCAGTTGACTCGACATTAACAGGAAATGGGTCATCGTACATTGGGTTTGAATCCGCTTCTTCTGGATACGTCCATAGCCCGTTGTTCAGCTCAATGCCTCCTGCTTCAACCACCAACCATGGACTTGACCCATTTAATCTCGGGTCATCATCGTATTTCTACTAGACAATGCTACAACTAAGAACGTTATTTCTAACGTTGAGACCGTCTTATATAAGTTTTTGTGCAGCAGTATTAAGATTATCACGTCATTTGTCGTCCCCACTTATAAAAGTAACAAAGTAATTAACATGTTACTTGTTATTAAGTGGAGTGACTTAGAACTCGGACGTTGATAGTCCATTTCATAATCACGTAGTAATAATTTCGTTTGGAATGTTGGTTGTGTGGATTTTGTCTTTTTCTTTAAATTTACAACATAAAGTTTTATTAAGACGTACACTTGTAATGAAAATATTATAGTGTAATGTAATTACTGTATTTTCTAGTAATCCCTAATTATTCAAACGTAATTTTGTTTGGAATGTGCTGTTATCTACACCCTCCTAACTCTACTAATTTCAATTTGGTACCAAATACGTGTGTTCAAAATATGTGTACCAGAGCGATTTAATAAATATACGTATGAAAATAAATTGATGGGTTAATTAATGTCTGCACCCGTATATTTTTGGCCTTGTCCTAAATGTAAAACATTTGTAAACGTTCATACTTGTATTGTCGTCAATTGTGTTCCTTAGTTTATGTACCCAAAAAAAAAACTTGCATTATCATCACAAAATGTGTGTTACACACATCCATATATTACGAGTAGTTAATTACTCTTAATCTTCTTTATGATTACACTACACATGGATAATTTGGATTATCCTAGTATAGTACTGTAGTAACTACGGGGATGCTACATAGTGTGTTGCTATCCAAATCCAAATGTTATTTAATGAACATGCTTTGACTAATTACAGTCTTAGTAATCTAAGTCAAACATAACTATTTTTTCGTCAAAATAGTGTAATGTTAACACTTAACAGCCTAGTAAGACAAGTTTTAATTCGGCTAGCTTTCTATTCAAATATCAAAGTTGCTAATTACGGAGTACCTAATCTTAGATTATATTCACTCAAACCTTTTTGTTTAGCGACTTCGTGTGCTCTTTATTTCGCCTCATCATTTTTCTTAGGGGTCGTTTAATTCAATGCTTAAGAATGGAATGGAATGAAATAAGAGTTTTCAGTACTTAAGAGACTATTCCAATCCATTCCAATGGTAGCAACTAAACGCCCCCTCCGTGTGGTAAAATTAGCTTAGCGAAGGTTAGATGAAATTTAAAAAGTTAGCAGAAAATTTATAAGCTGATTGAAAGCTTATAAGCTTTCACAAAAGTTAATTGAGAATTAGAAACTGATAAGCTAACTGATTATATTATAAACTAAAGCGGTGAAAAACAGATGAAATTAAATACAATATGCTAGATTATTTGTCTCAACCTCCCTCAAGTGGCTTTTCATTTCAACTATTTTTTTTTTACTGAATAAGTTACTAATAAGTTATGTATTAATAATTAAACACCTACACAAAAATAAGTTAATCGAAATTTTAGTCAAATACTTTACTTTAGTCAATTAAGTTAAATAGCTTATGTATCTTGTCAAATAGAGTCTTAAACTAACGAATTATCACGTTATCGTCTTTTATCTGTTTAGGTAGACGGGGGAAGGTAGTAGTACATGCTCAAAAAAAACGTATAAATGCGAGTTTCTGTACGTCATAATTTTAATCTCAAAATTTGTCGTTATCTTGTAAGCATTTAGAATAATTCAAATTTACATTATTGAAAGTAGGGCAAAAAACATAAAGTGTTGAGAATAAATTAGAAGAAAAA
>JAOWBH010173867.1:0-10453 GCA_028566215.1 Silene coronaria
GAAATCAAACCAGATCGTAGTTCAGGTGTGTGCCTAAGCTTATGCTGTCAGGACCTTAAAGTGCATGGGTCAGGAGAGTATTTTCCTTTGGTGACTCGAAGAACCGATTTGAGATAACTCCCTCTAATCATAGACCAATGAGGTATAACTAATTTTAAAAATTTCCTTGTCATGTGAGCACACTCGAAAGTGGACCATAAGGATGGATATGGGTATGTCCCGTCCTAGGTAGTAAAGTATTTGAAGACTCCGTGTCTGGGTCAAGGTGGAACTGGATTGGATATTTGGAATGTGCTCGGAAATAAGAGGCTTTGACGAACAAATCTCTGGAGCTTGATTTTGTGGAGCTAAGGTTGATGGGATTATGGCTTGTAATATGGCATGGAAATGGGGTCTCTTGGCTTGATGTAGCCTGAGCACATAATGGTAGGTTCACTGATGCGGGATCAAGTTTCCATGTCTTGGCCCTAAAGGATGAGTATACATGACGAGCTTGAGAGGATTCTTGAAATTCCTAACTATCTCCCTGTAATGGTCTCGGGAAGGACTTAGGGTGTGTGATGTCCTAAGTGTGGGTGCTAGCTAACCATCTTCATCGATATCCTGATTCTATACATATTTCAGCAGTATTTCGTTTAGCATTTGACTTCATACTCGTTCTGGAACATATCTCGGTTATTTACTCAGATTCCTGATTCAGGTTTTTGAAGATAACTTTGACCTTGACTCGCTTGATTGAGCCTTCTTCTTTGATCACGGCTCGTACCGTCTTGGATCTGTTTGCATAACTACGGCCTTGGATATTGACACCAGTTTCTCTTGATTAAGCCTTTATCTTTGATCATGGCCCGTCTCGTCATGGATTTGCTTGCATAACTTCGGCCTTGAGCCGTTACCTTTGATCATGGCTCGTATCGTCTTGGATCTGTTTGTTACCATGGATTTGGGTCAGACTAGCACCTTTGGTATGGAATAGGTTGGTCTTTAGTAAATAGGTTGTTTATTTTGTGGAATAGGCTTGCCTTTCGTCATGGATTGTTAACAAGGGAGATGATCTGGATTCGTCCTAGAATCTCTTGAGATAGACTCATCCTAAACTGGGGTATATTAAGGGTTTCTATTGGAAGACATGGAATAGGTAAGAAAAAAACACGGAGTTTCAAGTCCTCTACAACTTAGAACGGAACATCGTTTAAGTGTACTCACATCGACTTGCCATGCGTTGTTCGTTTTAAAATGTCTCAAATCAATTTTTGTTGTCACAGGAAATGGTAAAGGAAGAGACAAGATAGGTGGATTGAAAAGTGTACTTTTATTGAAATGAATAATGAATGTATATTTATCACAAACTTTAAAAGGCATGTGACTCATGGGACAGCCCCCAGGTTGTCACTAGGAACGAAAAATGGACACGAAGAAAGACACTAAAAAAAATATGGGAAAGAAAGCCTAAGACTCGGACTCGGACTCGGATTTTGACGCGATCTTGGATCCAGACTCGTAATCATCGGCCCACGCTTGAAATTTTCTTTTCCAGCAACTGGCTTTGGCATCTGACCTTGACCTTTCAACCATTTGAGCACCTCGTCCTCATCATTGGCAAAACTGGAAGGATAACAGTCAAGAAGCGTTTCTTGATAGGTGGTACATCCATGAGGATTGCCTAAGCTACCTTGTGGACTAAAGGTTGAGAGGGACAAATTTCCGCTTTCGATTATATCCTGAATGACATGTTTCAATTTGTAGCACTTCTCTGTATCATGCCCTTTACCTCTATGGTACTTGCAGGAGACATTCTCATTCCAGAATCTAGTTTTCTTCTCTGGGTCAGGTGTAGGACCGATAGGCTTCAACATTCGTCGCTCTATGAGTCTTTGAAGGGCATCGGCGTATGTAATACCAATGTTGGTAAATTTCCTATGGGGTGTATCCTTCTTGTCGAAAGCCTTTGTGAGAATTGTTAGGTTTCTTTGACGAAGACTCCGTGAGGTTGCCTTTGTTGATTTTAATTCTCGGATGAGAAGAACTAGGAATAAATTGCTCACGTTTTGCTTTCTCTTTAGGACTGTCAAGTTGAGGGTTTGTCTGGACACTTTTCATCTTGAGAGGTTGGGCATCAAGCTTCTTAACCATTTCAGCAAACTGGTTCTCCACGTTGGAAAGTTGAGAGTTTAGGCTATCAATAGCTCCCTCTATTTTGGAAAATTTATCGTTGATGGCAATGGAAAGCATGAGCATTCCACTTTGGATATCACCGTCTTCGAGGACATTGATCTCTTCGTCGTCATGAGGATCGAAGAGGTATGAACAGTGTAGGGATGATTCTTCATCATTTTTAATGATATTAGACCCAAAAGGGTCAATTTTCTTGAATTGCCCGACAAAAAGTGGCACTGGAAGCTTACCCTCTTCGATCATATCCTGGATGTAGAGCTGTCAAATGCGGGCTTGGGTCGGGCATGGGCTGGGCCGAAAGGGAGAAACCTGCCCTTTAAGGCTATAGCGGGCGGGTTGGGTCAAAATTACGGGTCACTTCTCCTTGCCCTTACCCGCCCAATATTAGAATTATGGCGGCCCGCGGGCTATCAGGCTCATACATATATCCGTTAAAAGAACTTAACTGAAGACAAAGTGATAATATTGCAAAACTGATATTGAATTAAGTTCTTAATCATAGAATAAAAGGGACGCCGTACTTGGCTATATGAATATTAAGTTCCAAAAATCCAAACTAGAAGGTAGGAGAATTATGGAATTCTAAAGGAATAAGGAGTTTTGAATTGAAAGTTGAAGTTATTGAGATTAGAAGCCATAAGGTAATGAATGAAGACATTGATAAATGAAAGGTTTGCATTGCATATTGGTACTTGCATTTTTTTTCTTTTAATGAAATGTTGGACTTAAAGAATGGTAACTAATGCATAAGACTTACAGAGTACTTAATAATTTAATATGTACAAGATAACTTATTTTACTTTAGTGGGCCGGGTGGGCCAGCCCGCCTTACATTTCTCATGTCCGTGTCCGGCCCATTTACTAAATTGGGCTAGGACGGGATAGCCCGTGGCCCATTTTTAAAATAATGTTGTCCAAGCCCAGTGAAAATTTAGGCCGGATGGGCCGGGTTATAGGCTGGTACGGCCCATGGTCAGCTCTATTTAGTTTGCGTTTGATTGAAAAAAAAATTGAGTCATTTAACAGAACTTAGGTTCGAAAATACGGTTGTGCATTAGATTGCGCATTTTACTCTTTAGCCATAAACAAACAAGTTCCATGTTCATGACTAACCTCAGTTTGCTTTCAAACCTCGAGATGGTTGTTTTTTTAATTGATCTCAGTAGATCATGAGTTACCACGTTGATAAATAGAGATTATCGTTTAATGCGGGCTTGTACAAAAAGAAGTTTGTACAACTGAACTTTCAGGTAACAAACCTTTGATTTGAATGGGTATTATTTGTATTTAGGAGATCCGATTAACACAATTGCTATGTAAGCGGCTTTACATGAGAATATTTATAATAAAAATAATTCATTATTTTGTTGCATTTAACTCGATTATCTCAAATTTAAATGATCGTAACTGAATTTTGTGTGAAGGTAGGGCGTTTTTAGGACGTTTCATACATTTCAAGGCTATAAAGAGTTACGAAAGATAATTCATCCACAAGAAAATGTAGAAGAATGAAACTTATCATATAGTATTTTTTTTACAAGTTATTAGATGTTCTAAGTTTTAAGTCTTTTGTGGAGTGTATACATTTGCCCCAATTATTTCTCATTTTATTATACGATGGGTTTATAACTTTGATTCCCAAACATGGACGATTTTTTTTCATATTTAGATTGTAGTGTTGATTTCATTTCTGTATAAATTTTGATTGGCAAGAGTCACAAAAATAACACTTGATGTATGTTGGAGTTAGGATGCTGCTCCAAATTTATAAGTGTAATATTGTCCTACATTGAAAAAATAGTGGGGCAAACACTACCTTATATATGGTAGTCCTTTATCTAGTGTTAACAAGACTATTGAGGAGAGATTATAGTCTCCCCACGTGCACGCCGCCGCCACTGTCCGGCCAGCTCGGCTCGTGTTCGTGCGCGGTGGGGTGAGGCTACGTTTTTGCTCCGGGTCCCTAGCCGTTGGAATTCTAATCGTATTATTACACAATAATATCTGCTCTTAATTTCCGATTTCAATACCATTCATTGCTGGTTTTATACTAATTCTTTGGCATCTCGATGTGACTGCTGGAGCCTTTCTTCACTATAAAATCCTCCATTCTCCAATAGTTTTACACACACAAAATTACAGAAATACATTATTCCTATATCTTCTTTTCTATTTTTGAGAACAATTCCCACTTCCGTCTTTGGTGTGCAACGATGTGCGGAAGGAGGCGTTAACCCTGGAGTCAGTGACCGTGAACCCAAGGAGCACCTGTGTGGGGGTCTAACTGATTTAGGGCAGTGTCTTACACGACGTCTCGGTTAAGATTATTTCCGATCAACTAAGTTCATACTTTCTACAGTCTAAATCAGTTATAGAACTTTCTGATCTTTGTCATTATTTTCGTTTTTCATAATTAATCATGTCAAACCCAAATGATGAAAATTCAGACAATTCCAATGCCAATAATCAAATTATTACCCCTACTCCTAATAATCTTGTTACTCATTTTTCCATGCCTCACAAAGTTGTTCCTGATCTTAGCAAAATGGAACTTTTGGAAGGGAAAAATTATAGGAGATGATTTGAAAAAGTCCTGTTTTATTTTCAGTAATATGAAATTGATTATGTGTTATTTCAAGAACCACAATCCACTGAAGTGTCTAGTTTGTCTGAAATTGTTAAACTCGACAATAAATCTGCAAAGACAATAGAACAGTTAGAAGTGTCATGTTACACTATATGGTTGAGAATTTGTTTGACATCTATTGCAAAACTAAGACCGCTAAGGAAATTTGGGATGCCTTAGAAACTAAGTATGGGTCTGACGATATTGGTACTAAGAAGTATGCTATTTCTAGATGGTTAAAGTTTGAGAATGCTGATGATAAACCCATCATGGATCAAATTTATGAATATGAAAATCTGGTTTCTGAAATTATTGGTGAAGGGATGGTATTATGAGAGTATATGAAGGCTAATGCTCTTATTGAGAAGTTGTCTTCTCCCAATTGGGATGAGTATTAGAAACATTTGAGGCACAAGAAGAGAAGGATATGAAATTGCAGGAGCTGATTGGTCATATCAAGATAGAGGATGCTACAAGAAGCCATGATCGTGCCAGGACTAATGCTAATAACACTGTTAAGGCTAATGTTGATGAATACAGGAATACAGGTACAAACAAGAGGAGTTTTGATCAGATCAATACAACAAGCCACAAAATTATGATAAATCAAACAAGACAATGACAGGAAATTGTTGGTGGTGTGACAAGCCTGACCATCCCGCTTTCAAGTGTATTGCAAAGAAAGCATATGAGCAAAGACAACAACATCAAAGAAATCGCAACAATGCACCAGGCCGAAAATTTCAAAAGAAAGACAATAATCAACGTGGTGGGTACAAAAAATATAAATCCAACAAGCCACAAGCAAATGTTGTCAAAGGTTCTAGTGAAGGTGATAATATAATTGCTGCAATGGTGTCCGAGATAAATCCGGTTGGAAACTTAGTGGAATGGATCGTTGATACAAGAGCTACACGCCATATTTGCACCAACAATGATCTTTTCAAAGAGCTTAAAGATATTGATGAGAAAGAAGTCGTGTATTTTGGCAACTCCAGCAAGGTTCCAGTCCTCGTCATTGGCAAGGTGTATCTGAAACTCACTTATGGCAAAGTTTTAACTCTTGACAATGGGCTATATGTGCCTGATATGCGTAGAAATCTGATTTATGGTGCCTTACTTAATAAGACTGTTCTTAAACTTATTTTTGAGTCTAATAAGTTAGTCAAGTATAAGAATGATCAGTTTGTTGGCAAAGGTTTTTGTAATGGTGGTCTATTTGTCCTTGACATTGAAATGAATGCATCTACTTCTTCTGCTTACATCGTTGTGTCCATTGATATTTGCCATTCTAGACTTGGACATGTTAACACTAAATCCATTAAACAAATGAAAATAATGAACTTGTTGCCTAATCTGAATTCTTATGACATGGATAAATGTCAAGTATGCGTGGAAGTAAAGCACTCTAAGAAACCTTTTAAGGAAGTGACGAAAAGACAAATTGAACTGTTAGAACTTATTCGCACCGATTTGGCTGATTATAAGAGTTGTGAGAGTAAAAGTTGTAAAAGGTATTATATAACCTTTATGGATGATTGTTCGAGGTATACTAAGGTTTATTTGTTGAGGAATAAAAGCGAAGCTGAAAGTATGTTTATAATTTATAAAGCCGAGGTTGAAAATCAACTTGATATGAAGATTAAGCGAGTACAGTCTGATCATGGTGGAGAGTATAAAACTGATATTTTGGTGGAATATTGTCAGAAAAATGGGATTATACATGAGTTTCAGCCCCTTATACCCCGGAACAAAATGGTGTAGCTGAAAGGAAAAATAGAACTTTAAAATATATGATGAATGCTATGTTATTATCCTCTAGCTTATCTGATTTTATGTGGGGGGAAGCTATTTTATCTGCATGTCATGTTTTAAACTGTGTGCCCCATAAGAAACTTGATGTGACTTCTTATGAGATTTGGAAGAGTTATCCACATAATTTGAGGGTTTTAAAGGTTTGGGGATGTTTAGCCAAAATTGTCTTACCTTCATTCAAAAGAGACAAGATATAACCTAAAACCACTGATTTAGTATTTATGGTTTATGCTTCTAATAGTGCAGCCTATAGGTTTATGACCAAAGATTCAGGTTCAGGGTTTTATGGTACTATTATTGAGTCTAGAGATGCTGTTTTCTTTGAGGACACCTTTCCTTTGAAACCTTATTTGGGACCTGGTCTCACTTTTGATGCTTCTTGCTATGAGGATAATGTTGGTAGTTCTTCACCCCATCTTGGCACATCCAGTGAACCACAATTAAAACCTAGAAGAAGTAAGAGACCTAGAGTTGAGAAATCCTTTGGGCCTGATTTTGTTACAGAGAAGGATCTAGATGATGAGTTAGTTGACATGTATATTGTGGAGGAAGACCCTAAGACCTATGATGAGGCAATGAGATCAGTTGATGCTGCTTTGTGGAAAGAGGCTATTGATAGTGAGATTGAGTCTATTATGTCTAACCACACTTGGGAAATTGTTGACTTACCTCGTGGTTGTAAGCCAATAGGGTGTAAATGGGTGTTCAGAAAGAAGCTCAAGGCTGATGGAACTATTGATAAATTTAAGGCCAGGTTGGTGGCTAAGGGCTTTACTCAGAAGTCTGGGCTAGACTATTTTGACACCTATTCCCCGGTCACTAAGATTGCTTCTATTAGAGTTATGTTTGCTATTGCTTCCATGTATAACTTGCTAGTACATCAGATGGATGTAAAAACTGCGTTTTTAAATGGTGATCTCGATGAAGAGATTTATATGGATCAACCTGATGGTTTTAAGGTGCCTGGTCAAGAACATAAAGTTTGCAAACTTGTTAAATCTCTATATGGACTTAAACAGGCACCGAAACAATGGTATGAAAAGTTTCATAGTGTGATTGTTTCTCTTGGTTTTAAAACGAGTGATGCTGATACATGTATCTATGTGAAGTCCAATGCTAGTGGTAGTGTCATTATAACACTATATGTTGATGATTTGCTTATCTTTGGGTCTTCATTAGATGTTATTGATTCCACTAAAAGCATGCTCAAATCTTCTTTTGAAATGAAAGACATGGGTGAAGTTGATGTCATTCTTGGTTTAAGAGTTTTAAAGACTAGTAAAGGTTATTGTCTTAGCCAGGCTCATTATGTTGAGAAAATTTTAAAGAATTTTGGTTATTTTGATATTGAGCCTGCAAGAACACCTTTTGATGCTAGTTTACATTTAAAGAAGAATTTGTCTGAAAGTGTGGATCAAGCTGGTTATGCTAAGATTCTTGGTAGTGTCATGTATCTTATGTGCTCATCTCGTCCTGATATTGCATATTGTGTTGGGATATTGAGTAGATATACTCATAATCCTGGTCATGATCATTGGAGTGCATTAGTTCGTTTGCTTAGATATCTTAAAGGTACCGTTGATTTTGGATTATCTTATTGTGGTTATCTTTCTATTTTAGAGGGATATTGTGATGCTAACTGGATCTCGGAGAGCAATGATATACACTCTACCAATGGTTATGTTTTCACTTTAGCAGGAGCAACAGTATCTTGGAGATCATCCAAGCAAACGTGCATTGTGAGATCAACAATGGAATCGGAATTTATAGCTCTCGAATTGGTTGGTCGAGAAGCTGAATGGTAGTTATGAAGTTTGGTAGCGGACATTCCTCTTTGGCCAAGCTCGTGCCATCCGTGCCGTTTCATTGTGAGTCGCAAGCTGCCATTATGTAGCCAAGAATATGGCTTACAATGGCAAGAGTAGGCACATACGCTTAAGGCCTAATATTGTTTGTAACTTGATCAAGTTTGGTGTTATTTCTTTGGATTATGTAAGGTTGGAAAGTAATATTGCCGATCCACTGACAAAGGCCTTGAACAGGAAATTAGTTTCGAAAACTCCTAAAAAGATGGGATTGTGCCCACCTATGTAGTGCTTCAACGATGGACACCCAATTTGGTTAACCAGATTCAATGCGATGAAACGAAATCGTCAAGCATTGCTTGTATTTTACATATTTTGATGAATAAAGAATGTTATTCAGTTTATCCGTTTTAGCATGTGTATTTACTATAGAGTTAGGTTGGACAGGTGGTAGTTCATAATGAGTTCCATACCTCAAAGGTTTTGAGTGGTGTGTGTAGTACACACTTGATGGAGTCACCTACATGATTGTGGAGTGTTTGGCCGCCTCCTGTGAGAATAGATATGGGCTATTCTCTAATGCAATTATGAGACAGGGTTTTTATGGGGCCTTATGTTACTCGAGGGAGCTGTTCTCATTTCTTGCTATTGTCAGGTTTAAGACTATGTTTACCTGATTATAGTTAATTTTCATATTTCTTTCTTTCTTTGTCTGTTAAGTTTGGACCAAGTGGGGATTGTTGGAGTTAGATGTTGCTCCAAACTTAAGTGTAGTAATCTTGTCCCATATGGATACAATAATGGGGGGATTACTAGCTTATACATGAAAGCACTTTATCTAGTGTTAACTTGACTATGGAGGAAAGACTATAGTCTCCCCACGCGCGCCCAGCCGCCGCCGTCCGGCCGGCTCGGCTCGTGACACGTGCGCAGTGTGGTGGTCCCCTATTTTTTTGCTGCTGGTCCGAATTTTGTCATCAGATTCTTTTCTAGCTGTTGCAAGTTTATTACACATTCATTGTCCGATTTTATGACATTTTATTACAGATTAAATACCAATAAATCCGGTATCTTTTGTGACTGTTGGAGGAGCCATTTTCCTCGCTATAAAAACTCCTTTCCTCCACAGTTTATACACAACAAAAAAAATACAGAAACATTCTACCATATATTCCACTTCTCTTATATTTCTTACACTTTCTGAGAACAGTTCCCACTTCCGTCTTCGGTGTGCAACGATGTGCGGAAGGAGACGTTAACCCATGAATCGGTGACCACGGAACCAAAGGCGCACCTGTGTGGGGGTCTAACTGATTTAGGGCAGTGTCTTACATGACGTCTCGATTAAGGTTATATCGGTCAGATAAGTTCATATTTACTACAATTTAAATCAGTTAACCGAACATTCTGATCTTGCCGTTATTTATTGTTTTCGTTTAAATTAGTCATGTCAAACCTAAATGCTGAAAATTCAGACAATTTCAATGTCAATAATCAAATTGTTACCACTACTCCTAACAATCCTGTTACTCATTTTTCCATGCCACACAAAGTTGTTCCTGATCTTAGTAAGATGAAACTTTTAGATGAGAAAAAATATAGGAGATGGTCTGAAAAAATTTTGTTTTATTTTCAGCAATATGAAATTGATTATGTCTTATTTCAAGAACGGCAATGAACTAAAGTGTCAAGTTCGTCAGAAATTGTCAAACCCGATAATAAATCTGTAAAAGACAATAGAACCGTTAGAGGTGTCATGTTACACTATATGGTCGACAACCTGTTTGACATCTATTTCAAAACTAAGACCGCTAAGGAAATTTAGGATGCTTTAGAAACTAAGTATGGGTCTGATGATTTTGGTACTAAGAAGTATGCAGTTGCTAGATGATTAAAGTTTGAGATTGCCGATGGTAAACCAATTATGGATCAAATACATAAATATGAAAATCTGGTTTCTGAAATTCTTGGTGAAGGGATGGTGTTGTGCGAGTATATACAGGTTAATGCTCTTATTGAGAAGTTGCCTTCT
>JAOWBH010173889.1:0-10453 GCA_028566215.1 Silene coronaria
GAATCTTTCATCAAAGAAGTATCCCTGGAGTTCCTCAACAAAATGGTAGAGTTGAGAGGAAGCATCGACATTTACTTAAGACTGCTAGGGCAATCTGATTATATGCTAATCTTCTTAAGAAATTCAGGGGAGAATGTTTATTAGCAATAACTTATATCATAAATAAGTTGCCAACTACTGTTTCGGCTTGGAAAACTCCCATTGAAGTTTTAATGGGAAAATAGGCTACTTATGAAGAGTTGAGAGTAGTGGGCTGCTTGTGCTTTGCTCTTATTCCTTCTAGACAGAGAGATAAATTTGATGCTAACCAGGAGGTGCATTTTTTTGGGATATCCCTATGGTCAGAAAGAGTATAAACTCTATGACTTAGAAACTCACAAGGTTATTGTGAGTAGGGATGTGGCCTTTCATGGGAATGTCTTTCCTTACAAATCTAATACTTCAAAAATCTCATCTCTTCATGATTCTCATCTCCCTGAGTTTTCATCTATGGAAATTAGGAAACCAGATGTTTTTGATCATCTGCAGTTACATACTTCTGATAGTGAAAATAATAGTGGTCATGTTCTAGCCACATTTTCCTCAGAGGATGCAGCAGCCTATCCTTTAGTCAGTGCTCCTGAAGAAAATTTGCATAAGGATACTGAAGTTCCTGAAAATTCTGTTGTTGATATTCCTGTTGCTAGGAGATCACAGAGGGCTTCCAAGACTCCTGGTTCATTACAAGACTTTGTTTGTCCTACATTACAAAAATACAAAAACATACCATCCAATCCATCTTCTTTTTCTATTTTTGATCTCATAACATATCCCACTGACATTACTGCTTCTATTAATAATGTGATGTCCATTCATGAACCTAGTTCTTATAATCAAGCAAAATCTAATCCAAATTGGAACAAGGCTATGCAACTTGAACTAGAAGCCCTAGAAGCTAATGGGACTTGGGAATTGACTGAGTTACCACCTGGGTTCAAAGCAATAGGCTCTAAGTGGGTATTCAAGATCAAATTCAAACAAGATGGGACTGTGGAGAGATATAAGGTCAGACTTGTTGACAAGGGATACAATCAAGTAGAAGGCAAGGATTTTAAGCACACCTTCTCCCCTGTAGCTAAATTTACTACTATAAGGGTTCTTTTATCAGTAGCAGCAAGGAAAGGGTGGCCAATCAAACAGCTTGATATAAATAATGCTTTCCTCCATGGGTTCCTTGAGGAGGAAGTATATATGCAGCAGCCAGAAGGATATACTAAAGGTAGTACTGATCAAGTTTGTAAGTTGAAGAGGTCTCTTTATGGGCTAAAACAAGCCTCGAGACAGTGGAATATAGATTTGACCACGTTACTCCTATCATAAGGGTTTGTCCAATCCAAATATGATTACTCTCTATTCATCAGAGATGTAAATAATTCTTTAGTAATAGTCCTAGTTTATGTAGATGACTTACTTTTGACAGGGGATGATACTCAGTACATGACACATTTAAAGGGTGTGTTGCATGATGCATTCACTATAAAGGACCTTGGTGATATCAGATATTTTTTGGGATTAGAATTTACTAGGACTTCAGAAGGCTTACTCCTCAATCAAAGGAAGTATGTACATGATTTACTTCAAGATGTTGGAATGACAAATTGTTCTTCAACTCCTTTTCCACTTCCTAGAGGTCTAAAGTTGTCTACTGAACAAGGTTCCTTGTTGTCTGATCCTGAAATATACAAGAGGATTGTTGGGAAATTGCTGTATCTGAGTCTTAATAGGCCAGATCTATCTTATTCTGTGCAGCATCTCAGTCAATTTCTGAGTGCACCTAGGGAACCACATCTAGCTGTTGTTGTCCATGTGCTAAGGTACCTTCAGGGTACCAAGAATGCTACCCTATTATATCCATCAAACAATGACTTCACTATGCAAGCTTTTTGTGATTCGAACTGGGGAGCATGTCCGTTGAGTTGTAGATCAGTGACAGAGCAATGCATCTTCTTAGGTTCTTCTCTTATTTCTTGGAAGACCAAGAAACAGAAGACTGTTTCTAAGTCTTCAGCAGAATCAGAGTATCGTGCAATGTCTTATACTGCTAGTGAGATTGTTTGGCTGCAAGGTTTATTACAAGATTTCAAAGTACAGGTTCCACTTCCCATTTCTCTTAACCGTGACAACAAATATGCAATGCATATAGCTGCAAACCCAATGTTTCATGAACGGACCAAGCATTTAAACATTGACTGCCACTACGTACGTGAGAGAATTCAAGAAGGCCTGATTGTTACTGTGCATGTCAAGTCTCAACTTCAATTGACAAATGTACTTACCAAACCATTAGGACAGCAACAACACTCTTATCTTTCTTCCAAGTTGGGTTTGATTTTAGATTCTCAATTGACATACCCACCTTGAGGAGGGAATGTGAGAATATAAGTTAGTCACTCATATTCAGTGTACATACATATCTTTTGTATATAAACAACTAACATTGTACAGTTGTAATTATCAATAATACATCACACTTTTATTACCTTTTTCTCTCAGTAGATTTTCCCTCTCTATAACAACTTTATTTCTCCCAAATATTTTCTCTTTCCTACAACAATACATTCAGCCATTGTTGAACTATTAAGCTCGACTCCATGTCTTCACACTGCCAAGTTTCAGAAGGTTATAAGCTACTCCATCCCACTTTAGTTGTTCTTAATTAAGTCTATTATCAATATAGGAATACGATGTACATCATTAATTCTTGGAAGAAATGAAATCAACGATACAACCATAGATTTACAATTAAAATGATTAAATACAGGCATATATCAAAAGAGAACGATTTTTACACACAAAATACGTATGAAATTACACACCAAACATTTTTCAGTTGAATTGTGATCCAAGCAATAAGAAGCCTTACCGCTTATTCAAACTTCACAAAAAAGTAGTCAATTACACAATATACATCTAACAAATAAAGTAGAAGTTGAAGAGAAATCACTTGATCAGTTGGGATTTTTTTCAGATCTTCTGGATGTCCAAGATCTTCAAAATATCGATACGTGGAACGTGCTGAACCTTGGAGTACTCTGTCCAATCTGTAAGGCTCTTTAAAGGAGTCCAACCCTTATAAAATGACAAGGGCATGTACGAAATGATCAACTCCTGTAGACTTTTAACATCTCTCAACCCTTCCGGGATCATCACTAGTTTATGACATCCGTTAATCTCCATAGTACACAAATTTGGCATAGCTTCTTGTTCAACTGTCCAAATTTCCAACTTCTCCAAACCTTCCACATTGAGATAACAAAGCTCCGGAAATCCTTGTTTTGAGCATTTCATACTCGTCCCATTATAAGAGCCATTCTCTAAGCTTAGATGCTTTAATTGAGGCAACTTCTCAAGGATGGGCATTGGATCCTCCAGAAATCCTGAACCACTGAGTGATAACTTGTTAAGATTTTCCGGAAGTTTGAAAGAGCTAATGGGTTGAGAGATATTTCCTTTAACCCATAATTTATGAAGAGCTTTGCACTTATCAAGTGATGGGTTGTAGCTCAAAAGGTGACCTTTAAGTCTAAGTGATATGTAATCAAGGTGAACCAATGCAGAACTCGGTGATCGAAGGAGGGGTATGATACTTTCCGGACAAGAAAGATAATCACAAGAGGAGAATTCTCTAAGATTAGTAAGCAATCGAACATCGTCTGCTTCGCACATGTCGCTAAAGTTTGAAAGTGTTTCTAAGTTACCCAGACCTTTGAGTTGGAGCTTGGGTGCCTTATTTCGGAGGATAAATGCTCTCGAGGGTAAATAAAGATGTACCAGGCGCTCTAGGCTACATAAAACATCAGGAATCCTCATACGAACAAATGAGAGAACGCGTAAATCAAGGGTTTGCAAACACCGTAAATGCTTGATTGAGTAAGGTATTTTGGAAACCCAGCTACCTCTCAAGCTCAAGTACCTCAAATGGATTAAGGAACCAACATCTTTTGGCAAACTATGAAGTCCAGTATTTTCAATATCCAAAACTCTTAGAAATTTGTAATGATGAACTGCACTTTTCAGTGCCATTTTCTTCAAGGGTATAAGAACCTTTTCTGTTTCTAGAGTGTTGAAGAAAAGAAGAGATCTGACATACCTTGCCTTTTTGTAATCAGACAGAAGGTTGTCCAATTTCTCGGTACAATAGATAGCCAACCGACGAGATTTTTTCTTATTAATTGATCTTGATGATTTCAAAAATCTGGAAGTAGTACCAGCGGATTGATCGGTCTTTTCATCAAGTTGAGCTATACTTAGCCAGTTTAGTTTTAATGCTTTGTCCATGCATAGTTTTCGCATGACATCATGAAGCCTACATGTCTTTGCTCGTCCTGCTAAGTCCCGTGATGCAACCTGAACAAGGGACCTTTCTACCAGCTCAGCTAAGTAAACTTCAGCAACATCTTCAAGTGTTTCTTCTGAATCTTCATCGTCGCCTGAGGAAACAATGCCTTCAGCCTCCCAGAGCCGGCTTAACTTTGTTGTGGTTATTTCCAGGTTAGTCGGAAAATAACCCATATAAAGGAGACATGGTTTTAGCTGATATGGAAGCTCATAATAGCTCAAATCTAGTATTCTTTCCCATGGTTGATCTTTTTTGTCAATTGGGAATAAACTCAACTTCTTTTCAACAGTTTCCCATTCCTCGAGAGTTCTTTTCGTAGCTAAAATTCCTCCCAGCACAACAATGGCCAACGGAAGGTTTCCACTGTGTCTAAGCATTTTCTTCTTCAAATCATCTGATAAAGATAAAAATGCAAATTGAGTGTATCAGATCAAAAGCCTCAGATGCACGTTTTTGTAACGTGATTGTCTCAAAAAAAGCCGTACAAGCGCTCCAAGTCCTTTTCTTACAATAAGACTTAACTTGCTATGGCCGTTAGATGTTAATTTGCTAAACACGATAATAACGGTTGAATCAGCGCGAGCATGTTAGTAAAATACTCCGTATAAATTAACTGACGCTAATCAGCAACAACAAAATTCAGGAACTCACTTTTGAATGTACAACCAAATTAGACATAATAGATACTATTTCTAGGCCATAAGATTGCATGCATGTAGCTTGATTTCATAGTACCGTAAATAACAGGGGAAATAACAGATTCTGAATGCATAGGCAGCCAAAACAATCCTCTAGATTTTAATAATAGCACTCACATTCCTCAATTGTTACTATCATCTAGTCCATTGGCTTCAAAAAATTGTCTTTAGATGTAAAATTAAATCCTTGCCCTTTAATTTTAAGCATTGGTAATAAATAGATTCGTCAAATTATAATTATTTTTACGGGTGTCAGTTATCAAAAAAGAAAAAAGAGAAAGCACAAACTTATTATCATAATTACCCGGTATCCCAGCTAAAGAATCTCCGATTTTTTCCTCAAGCAGCAAGTTACTCTGAAGAAGATCCAAGAATGGAAGCTCATAATTAACCGACTGATCATGGACATGTTTCGCCACATTCTCTATCCGAGTAGTCAACAGTATTGTACTCTTAAAGTCGCAGCATGTAACTGGAAAGGCTTCTTTTAGCTGATCCCATAACTCAGCTTTCCAAAAGCCGTCTAACACTATGAAACATTTTTTCCTTCGTTGAACCTTGTGTAACTGATGTTTGAGCTCACTATCAGTCATTTGAGCAATTTGCTCTCGTGATTTCGATGTAAGACCACTGAGAAGCTCTTGCTGAACAGCTGAAATCTGGCATGGCTGGGAAATGGAAGCCCAAGCAAAAGCCTGGTAGCTTCTCCTGATTTTATGGTGGTGGAAAATTTCGTTGGCCAAAAATGTCTTTCCTATACCACCAACCCCCCAAATTGAAACGACTCTACTCTCTCTTTTTGAATAAAAAATCGGTAATTGAACCGTCTTTGAAGAAGAGGGTTGAGATGAATCCACTTTGTTTAAATCTGCAGCAACCTGGGTAGAACAAATTACATTGGTGTCCATATACATGTAATAAAAAATGAAACCATTTATAAATGGTCACATTTTTATGGTAATATGTAACCAAACCAATTTTAAATGGTCGCATCTGACCATAAAAATGGTCACATATGGCTCTTCTGAAGAATATTCCGTCTCTAATTAGATTTTGTGAAAATTGTTAAGGGGTCTTCCAATAATTAAATAAATAAACTAACTCATAATGCAGAAGACTTACCAACAGATTTAACAGTTTAGCCACATCCGCATCTCGTCCAATAAGCTTTTCTTTCTTAGCAGTGAAATAACTCCCATGCTTCGCCTTCAATAGCCAAAGTAATGAGTTATCTCCTGATTCAATCTTGATCCCATAGGTATTCAGCTTAGCAGTCAAGAAAGACATTTTATTCTTCAGTGCATCAATCTTCTTTCCAACCTGATGAACCGCTATAACTTTCCACAACATTATCGAATACTTTTTTAACATGCTAATATAGCCATGACCACCTCCCCTAATATTAACTATGAACTTCTCAACTGTGTCCTCAGCATCATATGCAAATTCTCTGATCTGAGCAACCCACTTCCGGGCCATAGAATTGTCAAGTTGGCTTGCATCAGCGCTTCTCAGGAAACACTGCATCCATTCGAGTTCATCTTGTAGTTCTTTCACATTTTCTCTGACCTTAGCTAGGTACTTGGCTTCCTCAACTAGTAGTCGTGCAATCCACTGAGCAGCTGATTTGACATCTGCCATTCTGGTATACCTGAAAAAAAAATGCAAATAGATGAAGCAAATTAACGGTGTACAATAAGAATCAAACTGAGTTACTGTCAGTTAAATAGAAAACATAACACTAATCTTAGATGACAACAAATCACAAATGCTATTACAGTGCTAGAAATATAAAGTGAGAAAATGTGAGATCTCCATAATTATAAATAAAGTAGTATATACAAATCACAAGTTCAGCATACTTTTTACGCTTCTTCAGTGACTCGGATACTTAATGCTTTAATAAGAGTATACATATACAGAATAATATTTACACTCTTTTTGTGAGATATTGAGGGAATAAAGACGAGTCTCGAAATGTGCGGAAATAAAAAAACTTATACTATAAAACAGAGGAAGTTTTTTCATCATATAAATTTTGGCAACAGGTCCTGGATGATCATTGTATGGTACCGTACAATGTGGTTATTATTGCAGTCCATAAAAAATGCAAAACATGAACTGGAGTCGTAATTTTAATTGAATTTTTGTAAATGTTCAGAGATATCGTAATCACTGTACAGTAAAGAAGATATCAGTCAGAGACAAACTCGCTTGACTATTAAAGGCAAACGAGGGAAGGTAAATCGGATAGAGGGAGAACTAACTACTTTTAAACAAAGAACACTATTAGAAGATTTTTACACTCCCGCCGTTTACTTCTCTACTCTCCTTGTGGTAGAAACAGTAAGACGCGTACACACACGGACACACGAGAAGGACATAATAATGCTTACCTGGTTAATGAAATAGATCACTCGTTAAAGCTGATCTTATCAGTTATCACAGCTTGCTTATTATTATAATCCATACCGTGTAAAAAGCAGTAAGAAATAAATTAAATGAAACAATTATTTGGCAGTTTTGAATACAAAATGTTAGATGCAGCATGGAATTTATAGGAGATGAAAAAACGTAGGTTTCTCCAAAAGTAAGAAAGCAAAGGATCTGAATTTCTATCACTCTCAAGCAAAGTAATATTTCTATTTAGTAGCTTCTACCTTTCCTTGGTTCTTCCCAAGATAAATCATAAATAACCAAGTAAAGAATATTTTATGAAAGAGAAGAAGGAAAAAATGATCAAGGTATCAAGTGATTTGTTTTCCATTGATGGTTATTCCATTGAACAAAAGTACAGAAAAGAAATGAACGGAGGGAGTAATAAACTATGAGGTAGTAGTGTATTGAACTCCCTAAATTAAATAACTCGTAGAAATGCAATGAGATAAAACTCTATTTTTCATCTTCATTCGAACTAACTCTAAGCTCCAAGGCCATCAATCAAACACGAGTCACTTTACAAGCCGAAAGCCAATACATCCCCTAAGAAATGTCAGGTTCACAATGTACAGTTGTTTATGTTTCCATTACATGTATGCAGTATGCGGACGATGCTAAAATTAGAGTTGCTTTACTGCAGTTAGACAGAACTTGCAGCTGATAAAACACTCCTGGCTACTTTACTGACTTAGAGTTGTCCGGCTCTCAAACTTAGAAGAGGAAACAAGAAGCGATTGCTAATAAAATTGCCAATTAATTCGATAAAATCGCCATCATTCAAAAACACACATTTTGCAGCCAGGAGAAAATACAAAATAAAAATTAACCTTGTCAGTTTTCCCTGTCAATTGACAATTCAGTAATATTAAACCTTATATAAAGGTAAATAAAAAGTACCCATCTCGTAAGAAGTGTAAAAGAACGTCTCACATAACCAATAAAATAAGACAATAAAACGACAATGCAAGTTGAGACAAATTGACAAAATGAAAGTAGGAAGCAAAATTTTATACTCGTTCGTTTTGGCAAACCTAACATCTTTTTCTCCAATATCTGCACAAAACAAACAACTGAATTTGGTCAGTTCTATGATTTCAGTAACTGATACCAAATGAACTTGATTGTTTATTGAAATTTTATTGAGAATCGTATGATATTGGAATGATAATCGTAGTATTATTGATATTCGTTCTTCGTTTCACCATTACAATCATACGGTATTTATAGAATACGAAGACATAATCATAAGATATTCTAATATAGGTAACCATAATAATATAACTTATTTATTCTGATCACGGTATATTACGATACCGTAATCTACTCTAACAATTCATGCACCTGTTCAACATTTGGGATCTTCATTTTCGATTCAGTTTTTCGTCCGTTTCTTACACTAATTCTGCAACTCTTGTTTTCTGAGGAAGTGCCAAATTCACAAATTTTAGTATTTTACTCGAAGGCCTAAACGTTTGTCCTAAACCTGCCAAATGCCCCATCGAGCGGGTTATGGCTTATGGGTTCGGTTATTTCAGGTTCAGGCAAAATACGTGTTATTTCGGATGATACGAATTTGTACGGTTGGGTTTATACGTGTTTCAAGTCAGTTAAGGGAGTTAGAGACGAGTTAAATTAATGCATTTTTATAGGTGTCTATTTTCTTTAATTTAATTATAAAAAAGAAAAATTTAAGATTACACCCTTTTTTGTACAACTTTTTCAAACTTACTACCTTATAAAACTAAATTTCAAAATTACTCCCTTATAAGAGAGTTCCGATCAAAAATTGCTACCAAAGATCATAAGTTTAAGCTAAGTTATGGTGGAGGAGAGTTTCTGGCAGGCTGCTAGGGCCACAACCAAAGTATGCATTTCTGCATTATCTTATGTTATGCAACTTATATACTCCCTCCATTTAACTTCACTTTGCAAGTTTTCATTTTGGACACTATTCACGAGCGAACATTCAAGTTTAATTTTCTCTCGATACATAAGTGAAAATATATTCATGTGAGATCTTATTTGATTCGTCTTTAGGAGTATATTAAAAATATCTAACTTTTATAATTTTTGCAAATACGTAGCTAAAGATATTTACCGCTTAAAACACGTGTTGACAAACGTGAAAAAGCAAACATGTAATGTAGAGTTGAATGTAAGGAGTAATACTACAGGTATGGACATGATAAGTTATAATTGAGCATAATCTTTTATATTTAAAAATTTATAACATTCAATACTTCATATTCTGCACAAATTTATCTTCGGTCTTTTTATGATAAAGAAAAGTTTTTTTTTTCAAAAGAATTGTCATTTTAAATTCTATAAATAATAAACTGAATAGTAAAACTCTATAAATACCGTGCATGGGGGTCTATACTAGTAATTTGACTATTCAGGCTCTAGGTAGCCCCCAAACGGACACGGACACGTGATACGGCATCCCGTGAAATTAAGAACACGGGACACGCTATTTAAATTTAATAAAATATATATTTTATGGTTATAAATAGCGTATGATTTTATTTTTGTAATGTATTTGATATTAAATTTAAACAAGTTAAGGTAAAATTTGACCTTAACTATAACTAATTCTCATTTTCCACCCAAACTCATCTTCTAATTAACCTATTTTGACATTTTATTTTTCGTCTAATCTATAACATGTTTAGACGTTGTGTCCGAGGAGTGTCAGACACAGGACGGCTAGTTAGGAGGATTATCCGTGCTACCTAGTTCAGGCCACAACACACCCCTTGGCCCTTACCCACCAAACAGCCTTTTCTCTTTCCTGGTTACCTCAATCAAATGCCCCCCGAATCTATTGATTATTTTGGTGTGGAAGGTGGTGACTTAATGGCTTGTAGTGATAATAGGTTGTAGATAATATTGACATATGCTGGTAGTGAATCTATTGATTATGAAATTTTTATTAATA
>JAOWBH010173899.1:0-10452 GCA_028566215.1 Silene coronaria
TGGCCTAGCTTTAAAAACTTCTAAGAATTGTTGGGCAAGCCACGTAGATTTCAGTTGTCGATTCTTCTTCATTGTCCTGTAACATTTATGCTCATTAACAACCGTTTTAACAACAAAAGTGGCTCTCCTGGAATCCCATGATCCATATAACTTAAATGGACACCCTTTAACACACTCCACGCCTATCGGTGTCTTCACTCACCAAATCCCTTATTCTTTCCTTCTTACCTTCACCATCATTTTCACTATCGGTAGGTGTATCTTCAGCCGAGTCTTCAACCTCATCAAGTTCAGGTGCTGTATGTTCTCCTTCACTAACAATTTTACTTTTTTCATGTGTGGAAGAATGTAATTTACCCTCAACAGCCTCTTCTTGTAACTCTCTTACAAGATCAAAGAGTTTTCTATTACATCCTCTAACTTTATTTCGTGCTTCCACGAACTCATCATCACTAGTGTCGACATCATCGTCATCAGACCCCTCAACTTCATCTTCTAAGACTTCATCAAATACCCCATCGTCATATACACCCACATAATTAGTGTTCCTCTCACCCTCATCATCCGTAAAATTCTCACCATCCAAAGGTACATACTCCTCCTCCTCATCATCATCAGAGTAATAATATTCACATAATATGTCATTCCACTTTAGAGGACTCTCAGGTCTAGGATCTTCCCAATCATACCCTTCAGGTGCTTCTATTTGTATAGGATTAGTGTTTGTATTTGTTGTCACTTGATCATTCTCAAGGGTTAGTTTTTTTGCATTGAGCTCTCTTTGGAGTAAGCTTTTTTAGGTCTTTTCTTGGTGGGGAGTTATTCTTGGTTGGGGTGTTTTTTCTTTGTGGGTTTTCAAGGATGTCTGGTTCATCAACATCATGTTCAACATACAAATCAATGACCCTATTCATAACAACAATATCAGTCATTGCAAGTACCTCTTTGTCATTATACACTTTTCTTAAGCCCTCATCTAAACTTTTACCAGGCAACAAGTAGTATATGCACTTAATCTTATTGTATAAATCACACTTTAAAGCTAGCTCCTCCAACCAAAACCAACAAAGTTCATCCGGATCCTCTTCAAAATTCTTAATTTTCCCTCCAACATAACATGTTTTATTCCCCACCTTCTTAAATAATCCACCATGCCAAAATCTTAATGTAACCAACGTCATGAGTAACCTTGAATAACAATAATACCCTGTAAAAAAAAGCATGATTAAACAATTAAGTAAAAATTACAAGGGCGCATTTATAATCACTACCAAATGTTGTTAGATGACGTAATAAACATGAGTATTAAAATATTGAACAACCATCATACTTAAGTTATAAAAGTTTACAACTTAGCAATGAGCAGAGGCTATTAATTACTAAAGATTAGTAATGAGTGCCAAGTATTAATTAGTGCTAAAGACAAGTTTTTGAATACGTTTCACACTTAAGACGGTCTTAAGCGAGACTTGTAAATATATTCAGAATTTATATAATTATCTCGTTGTAGTACACTACATACAGTATAACTCAATATTCGTACAAGTAAGATACATATTTTCATATTTTTGATGATGCAATTGTAATGACGAAACCGCAACAACCATATAACGATAATCACATAAAATGATATCATTTGCATCCCTTGGTAGTTGAAACACGTAAATACTTCTTTGGTTCATTCATCTGTTGGGTTAACTATTAATGTGATGATATCACTTTTTGTGTGAAAATTCATTAAAAATTAGTTGGACTCACAATATTGTCATCTTATTATCAGAAATCATTGATCATATCATACTAACAAATATACAAACTAATTTCCCTAATTCATGAGAAACTAACTCAACAGTTCAATTGCTAAATTAATTATACCAAAAGTATTCCTTTAATCCAATATTAAGCCCAAAAACAAGCTAAATTAAACCCAAAAAAAAACAGCAAACCCATTATAAATCACAAATTAATCAAATCAACAAACAACACAAAGTATCAACACGTACGTCTTTCATCTAGGGATTGATGATTAAAAAAGTAATCAAACCAACAAGCTAAATTACGCCTTTCATCTAGGGTTCGATGTATTTATATCGAAAAATATGCAATTAAAAGTTATAATTTGAATTTGAGAGATTTACCTGAAAAGTTGATTTTAGTTGAAAAAAGAGACAAAGAGATGAAGTGGGAAATGGAAGAATACGATGAATTAATTGATTGTGCACATGTACATGCTCTTGGTTATGGTCTTCAATGTCGATTTTTTTTCATCGTTTGATTTTTCTGGGTTGTTTGTTCAGTAGTTTATGTGGGTATGTTAATATGTTGAACTCATTTGGGGATAAAGGGAGAGTGAGAGGTGAGATACAAAATAGAAGTTAAAAAGTTTAGATAAAAAAGACTTGTAACCTTTTAGTCAGGTAACAAGTTAAAAAGATTGTTTAAAGAAGATGTGGGTAAAAGGTGGGAGTGTTTTCGGATTATTGAAAGGTGGGATTATTCATGGAAGATGTCATAAAGGTGGGATTATTCCCGTCAATTCTTCCACGTTTAAACTTTAAATTTTAATGATTATGTTTAATGATATAAATTTTTGCAACATTTTCTCTCTTTTTTTTCTAAATAAATAATCTTTGCCAAAAAGTTAATAAATTGTGGCATATATATAACATAAATATACTTTGACAATATATTATGTCAATGTACGTTTTGATTAGTGAAAGTTTTTTCTTATTAGTCCATTTTGTTTCCAAGACCTAGCGCAAACACAAATTCGGACGTCTATAACACCATAAACATGTTAACATAACTAATTCCGTAAATTTCACGGATAATATAATTAGTTATTGATTTTATTACTATCATTATTTATTTAAAAATCGTAAAAATATTGTTAGATTCATAAAAAAAATTTACTAACTATTTCATTTTACCCTTATTTTAAAAAAGAATAATTAATTTTACTTATTTGGTGTAAAATTGCCACCAATATTAACATCACTTGTCTACATAGTAATTGACGCTTTGTATGGAAATAGGAGAGAGAGGGAGGGAGGTCAAAATGTTAAACTGTCAAACGGAAAGTACAAAAGTTAACGGCACAAACCAATAGAGGTCCTTAAAGCAACACGCTTAAATTTCAGGTCCTTATAACAATCTTTTGGTATATTATAGGTCCTTCTATTGTGCTTTACTCCCATTACGCCCAATGAAAAATAAGAAAAAAGAAATTCACTAATTCTTCTACTCAATAAAACTCCATCCGCCGTCCTTTCTCCATACTTTACCCTCTCCTAGTACGAATTCCTCCATTTTGAATTGGAATTGAACTGATTTGATCCAGATTTCTGACTTTGAAATTCATCATTTGATCATAATTATTGTTGTATTACAGGTAATTTTGCTTATATTTCGTAAAATCCAACTGGGGTCTGTTAATTTTTGAATATGGTGATTTTTAAGTAGTCAATATATTGGTTGGAATTGTGTATTTTGAATTTGATTGGTATTTTATGATTGATTCAAATTTAGCTGCATTGACATTTTTTAGTAGGAAAAATTGAAACTTTGAATGAAATTGTTGGTGTTACTTGATCATTGCATCTAATTTAGCTTAATTTGATATTTGTAATTTAATTTAAGCCCTTAATTTTAGTTTGTTAGGGTTTTATTTAAGCCTTAGTTGGATACATATTGAATTATTGATGCGGAGTGGGGTAAGCTTTGATAAGGTTGACATTTTAGACTGTTAAGATGAACTCATAATCGAAACTTGAAACTCAAACAATAGTACTCCGTAATTGTTGTCAGGATTGGGGCAATTGACACGATATGTCGAAATAGTCGTTGATATCTATAGGCAAGTGTATAATAATGGGGGTAATATAATGAAGTAACATAATTCTTACCTAGAGGATGGGGCTGATTTCTGTAAATGAGCTATTAGTTACCTCTTGGTCATCAAACTTTACAGGCCTTCCTATTCGCATGAGTGACTTTGTCTAGATTGGTTAAGATTATGCTTGGTGTATTGTCATCTCATGTGGTTGTTTAGTAGTACAAGTTAGGCGATTTTATGTTGACAATCGGAAAATTTGTAGGCAATGCCTGTTCACCTGTATTTATTAGCATGCACAATTATATACCATTGAGGAAAATTACAAGTTGTTGTGGATGATTAATGCCTAGACTGCCTACTGTGTTCCTATCTAGCTCATGCCGAGTTAGGGCCAGGTCATTCAAATGCGTCAGGACATAATACTTAATCTGACGAGTTTGGTTCAGTTTAGGTTGGTTCCGGGTCGATCAATTATTAAGTCGAGTCGAGTTAGGGCCAGGTCATTCAATGGGTAAGGACATAATACTTAATGGTTGAGTTCGGTTGAGTTCAGGTTGGTCGTGGGTTGATCAATTATTAAGTTGGGTCGGGTCAGCATTTTAGTCTCTACTTCAAAAATATGCAACTGTCCCTTAAAGGAAAGAGTCTTAAAGTCCAAATTTTTATTCGAGACATGATTGGAACGATCGCCTTTAGAATCGGGAAACCCAAGATACTTAAAGTAAAGGCACACTTTTGTGTTGGTGCTACATGGCTGCAAACCGGTTTCCCTTTGTGTTTGTTACATAAGATCAAAATGGAATGTACTACTCTGTCAATTAATGTTACTCGGACTCGGGTACGGGTGTCGGACACGGGTATGGATCCGAGTGTCGGGTACTCCAAAGTCAATATATACAGACACGGGGACACTGTCCAAAATTCAGACACGGGTACGGGGACACGGCGATTAATATTTTTTTTTTACTAACGGAAATTAAAGTGTAATTTTAATTTTGTAAGCAGTAATTATATTAAAAATTTGGTGAGAAGCAAGTCAAAAGTCAAAATAAAATTAGGTGAGAAGAGTTAAAAGTTAAAACCCACTAGCATTATTGCCCCAACTTGTCATTCTCTCTCCAATCCTGACTAAAAAGAAAAATATGCCACATAATTAGGGCTGTTCAATGGTGCGGGCTAGCCCGGCCCAGCCTGCACTAGTGGGCCGACATTTTCCAGCCCGAACAGCCCGTAGCCCAGCCCGCTCTCTACCCGGGCCGGGCCAGTGCCAGAGATTTTCGGCCCAGCCCGAGTTGACCCGAAAAAATATTGAAAAACACAAAAAATACACTATATGGGCTGGGCCCAGGCCAGAGAATATGCAGCCCAGCCCGGCCCAGCCCACCCCTATTTAGTGTTGGGCCTGGGCCACGATTCGTCAGCCTAGCCCAGCCCGCACTGGCCCAGTCCACCGCACAACCCTACACGTAATGATGCAGAGCCACATTATATTGAGAAAAAGGGCTGCATTATATTGGGTGAGGCAGTTAAGAAATCAAAGGCCCACTTGCAAAACAATTACACTAAAGCCCAACATAAACCCTATCATTCTAATTTCTAACAATGAGACACTATCTGCCTCCTCAGTACACATCCACCGACCAGCGCTCCTTGTTGTCTATAAGCCTGTAATAAACCATCGCGGCATTCTTAAGGTAAGATATTTTCGTTACGTCACCTACTCAACTAAAGCCGCCGTGTCGGTCTGTCGGCTGACGGATCCGGTACGGATTCCGTACCGGGATCTGTGTCGTGTCGGGTCGACACGGGTACTCCTCGGAATCATGATTTCTCTTAGAATTCATGATTTCATGGTAATTGTGTTACAAGGATAGATCAGATCAGCTGCTAGTCAGAATGGTGGAGTTGGCAGCAGATAAGCACGTCCGGTATATCGTGTCTGTTGAAAAGGTAAGTTCTATGCCTTGTATTTTATTTTTCCTCTCTCTCTGATTTGTCAACATTTGTGCACTTTTAATTGACGTACTGTATTTTTTTTATTTTTTTATTTATTTTTCTTAGAAGAAGGATTCGTTTGAATCGGTGGTGATGGAGCACCTCAGAATGAACGGTGCTTATTGGGGACTTACCACACTTGACCTTTTGGGAAAGCTTCATGTTGTCGATCAAGATGAAGTTATTTCGTGGGTTATGGAATGTCAGCATGAAACTGGTTTGTTGATTGATGCCGAACCTTTTGCTGTATCTTTTACTGCTATTAAGTTTTTATTGATTTACATTTTATATAATTAATGGTTGTCTGTACAGGTGGTTTTGGTGGAAATATTGGGCATGATCCACATATACTTTACACTCTTAGCGCTGTTCAAGTTTTAGCTCTTTTTGATAAGCTGCATATTTTGGACGTCGATAAAGTGTCTAATTGTATCCTTTTCAGCTCTATTCTGCTATGCTTCACATGAACTATGGACTATGGAATTGATCACAACTCACAGTATGGTTATATTTTTGTGTCTAGCATTCCAGCCTGTTTTTTTTTTTTGTGAAGAGCTGAATGTGTATGGACTTTTGTTGCTGCTACTGTCATTATATCCTGCAATCAAAATCATAGGTGTTGGTTTCATTGTGCTAAGCTCTTAATCTAAACCGTAGGGGAATTTGCTTTTAATTTGAAAATTCAATCATTAAACACCAGTATTGCTTCTACTGTTGCTATATGTTTCAACCGTATTTTAAAATATTACACTCTTTCGTTCAGCTATAATTCTAACTGACTTTTATATTTCACTCCTTTAAAAATAATAAATATATATATAACCAAGGGACTGAATGCCAGGCTTTTCGTTCGTAGTGACCTTAACCTCTTAATTCAGATGTTGTCGGGCTGCAGAACGAGGATGGATCTTTTGCTGGAGACATTTGGGGAGAGGTTGATACAAGGTATATGGTGTACTAGTGTCTCTTCTTTTGTTTTTTGTTTTTTTAAATAATTTCGGTCTATAAAGATAGTTTATACGTTTATTAAGATAAAATTATAATATTGGCTCTATCATATAATAAGTTCCATGTTTTGTTACTCTTTCATCTCTTAGTTATACAATGAAATATGTTGGGTTGGGTTTGTGTCATATATACAACGGGTTTGGTTATCCCTGCCTTCTTGAGTTATGGAAAAAGTTACTTATACAAGCATAATCTTTTTTCACAGATTTTCATATATTGCAATCTGTTGTCTGTCACTATTACGACAGTTGAACAAAATTGATGTTGAAAAGGCGGTGAACTTCATCGTGAAATGCAAAAACCTCGATGGTGGTTTTGGATGCACGCCTGGTGGAGAGTCTCATGCGGGACAAAGTATGTCGTTTCACTTGAAACTTCTTGAGTGTTAAATAGTGACTTACATGGCTTTCTCAATGTTGACAATATTAGTATATCTGGTCGCCGTCAGTTGTAATCAGTGGAGATTCTAGAATTTCATCAAAAGGGGTGCAAAAAATTTTGACTATGAATATCGAGTTAAAACACAACATTTTCTTACGGAGTATTTGATTAGGCATAATATATGTTCAAAATAAATGTAAAGTAAAAATTGAGCACAAATTGTTCACTACGAGGATAGAACCTAAGACCTTTAACTAAAAAATAACACCCGCATGAATCCAACCACTAGACCACCTGATTTGTGTGCTTCTATATCCACTAAATTCTAGTTATTTCTAAAAAATAAGGGGGTTCAGTTGATGGTTGTAAGCCGCTTCTGTAATAGTGACGTCAGGGTTAAACACATCACTCTTTCTGACACTTTTGGAATCTTTGCGTTGTTCATGCTGTTTTTATTAAGTCTTACATTCTATATCTAAATCAAACGTGATGTTCTACTATTGCAGTATTTTGTTGTGTGGGTGCTCTTGCTATAACCGATTCTTTACATCACATCGACAAGGATCTTCTAGGTTGGTGGTTATGCGAGCGTCAAGTTAAGTCGGGCGGTTTAAATGGTAGACCAGAAAAGCTTCCAGATGTAAGTTACCTATCCCTATAAAATCCCCTTCTTGAAGAAAGAAAAAAACTTATGTTAAACATCAGTCAATATACCGAAGTGGGAGTGTCGTATATGGCTTTTTTTGTGTGAAATTTCAATTTTTTGTCCTAAAATGAAGTGTCATGCCGTATTGGACTCTTTAGGTATCTGATACACGATACGCCAGCCACATGAAGTATCGAAATAACGTAGATCTCTACTAAACTGTATACACAAATTCTACTATACATCCGTTGTATCATGTATGGTACAAAGGAGGAAAAAGTGACCAATTTATGGTAAAAAAAATGGCCATTTTAAGAGAGAAAAGTAACCATTTTAGCACTAAAAAGTGGTCACTTTTACATGTAATTTGGTTAGCATTCGCATTCAATAACTACTACGGAGTAGTATATATTCAATTTCCTGCTCAATATTTACAGGTTTGTTACTCTTGGTGGGTACTTTCTAGCTTGATTATAATAGACCGAGTTCACTGGATTGACAAAGAGAAGCTTGCTCAATTCATCTTAGAGTGCCAGGACTTGGATAAAGGTGGGATTTCAGACCGGCCAGATGATGCTGTTGATGTATTCCACACCTACTTTGGAGTTGCAGGTAACGTGCTCGAATAGGGCTGCATTTACATTCGTGCCTAACCTTTATCCTCTTAGTTACCTTTTTGTGCGTGCGGGAGTATGTGTTTGTGTTGAGTTTTAGTCCACTCCATTTCGTAAAAGTAATGGATGGTGCATTTCACAAGACATCAATGAGACAGTTTTAACGAAAATTGGTACTCCCTCCAATCCATTCCAAAACTACCCATCAACTTTTTAAAATCAAACTGGTAAAATATTGACATTGATTATAATTAGTCGAATTTATTAAATTTTAACATAAAATTAACATATTTACATTCATTATATAAAGAGGTTTCGGAAAATTATACTGAAGTACTTAAAATGAAAAATATTACATAAATGGAGAAAAACGTGGTCAAAGTGTCGTCTCGTATACCATGAAAAGTCAAATGGGTAAGTTTGGAATGGATTGAAGGGAGTATAATGTACCCAGCTCACTAGACATTTGTGTGCGCTTGCGCGTGTGAGTCAAAGTGGTATGACATTATTTTGGTTGGTTCACTAATTTTGTGCCTTTTCCCCTTGAAAGATAATAAAGAAAATTGGAGGACATTTCTTGCTGTTTGCCTGTATTGATCTTTACTTTGTTGTCTTATGGTGCTACATCTATGCAGGCTTATCGCTTCTTGAATATCCCGGAGTGAAAGCCATTGACCCTGCTTATGCTTTGCCTGTAGATGTAGTTAACAAAACTTTAGTTGGCTCATAATAGACGGTTTAGTTATCGAAGATTTCAATGAAGGTTTAGTTAACACTGGTCTTGTTCTGCAGAATTAGATTGGCCTACTTTCGCTAATAAATACATCAGATTTTAACACTGAAGGACGTTTGAATTTTTTTTTTTTTTTTTTTTATTTGTTTTTACCCGCGACTGTATGCTGTGAAATGCTGTAACAATTCTTTAGAAAAAGATGACTGCCATTTGGGGTTATAAATATTCTGAAGTTCAGCAAGGTAGACGTAGGCAGGACGTTTTGATGGTAGATACTACGGTAAAGTATAACCAAAATGATCTGAGCCGGTTTGAAAAGCTTGCGGAATTAGTTCGGTCAAATCTTGGCTCGAAATCTGTTGGAATTTATTTTATGCCAATTTCGAGCCGAGCTTGATCAAATCCTAGCCAATTTCAAGCGTAGTTAAGCTCCGCTCATTTGAGGATTTAATTTTAGGATTTCTACAACTAGTTTTTCGCGGGTTTTTTAATAGTCGTATTCATATATTATGTCAATGAAGACAAAAATGCAAATTATGACGATATATATGTTTACAATTGTAAGTTTCAGCAAATATTTGAATGTTGTAGTTTCAATCTTTATCACTGTCAACACACAAATAGGATCCTACCACTATCGAAAGCCCAATATAAAAAAGAAAACAAAATTATGTATCTCGTCTAGTTTAAACAGACTAAACTATAATTCTTAAAACTCTCCTTCTACATCTCTCCCTTAAACGACTAAACCTCCATCTATATTTGATACATGGGAACATATCAAGTACACATTAAAGTTTGATGATACATTAATCGAGTCAAGATAAAAATATTAGGAGCTTCCCTTCAAACTAACTGAGTCTGTGCGTAAACATATGGAGCTAATAATGTTTCATAGGTTATCGTATATATCATATCTTAATGTCTATGAACTCGTAAATTGAACGAACATGAAGAATACGAGCTATTATTAAAAAGTAGGAGCTTAAAAATATGAGCTAATAAGAATACGAGCTAATATGGAAAGAACACGAGCTTGAACTAAATTTTAATGTATGGAAAGAATATGAGTTATTAAGAAAAAAAAATATCAGTTATTATAAGAATACGAGCTATTAAGAGAAGAATACGAGCTAATATGAAAAGAAAACGAGCTTGAACTAAATTTTAATGTATGGAAAGAATATGAGTTATTAAGAAAAAAATATCAGTTATTATAATAATACGAGCTATTATGAGA
>JAOWBH010173910.1:0-10452 GCA_028566215.1 Silene coronaria
CACATATATTAAACACAAATGAGTTGACACAAATTTTTCTTAATTATGCATAAAAGTTAGAACAAGTTATTAGCAAGTTTTTTTCATTTCAGAGCACCAAATTAGTTAGGAATCATGTTGGATATTATTTCTTGTTGCATGACACTTGCTATTTTGCTATTTTTATGATGTTATTTTAGCTTGGTCAAATGGTCAAGAGTTTTAAACTCGACAACCCTTTTTTTCTTTTTCAAATTATAATTCTCGAAAAGACGATCGATTTAAAAATAAAAATTGTCATTTTTTGGTCTCATAAACACGAGTTATGACCCTTTTAAAGTTTCCCAGTTCGAAGAGTATTTCATACAAATGTCAAACCGCAAGAGTATCGTTGATGAATTTGTGTCATGGAATCATTGTTTCCGTACTCGTTACTTAAGTCCAGTAAAAGTACACTTGATGAATTTATGGCCCATCAAGTTGGCCTATGCAAATGAGCTAGACATTAGTCCATTTAGTGGGCTTGTTTCGACCTGGCGAACCGATTAAAAATGTATGAATAGATAACTGATCGAACACATGATGTGAGTGACTTAAATTGTACTCGAAACCAGATTCAATCTTAATCGAACCGAAACTAAATCGAAATTCATAATAAAATTGAATGGTATCCGAACCTAAATATATCTAAACTGATAGAATCATTGAGTTCTATCCTTATATTAAAAGGTATGATTTCCTTCCATGATTTGCAAATGGCTCGGGTCGTCAAATGAGACTTGTAAGGTAGTCGAGATCGAATCTCAACTCAAATTTCGTCGGTAATGTATCTTGTATTTAATCATCAGCCGTCGACACGACGATATGTCTTCAATGAAATAAAAATGTCGACGATCAGTAATTTAACAGATAACCTGGCAAAGTAAATACTCCTTTAATTGGAGCTTAATTGGAGGTTTTATTCATTACACATTTTTACTCGGACATTACAACTTACAAGAGATTGCATACGAATATACCAATGATTATTTACCTAAACTACAATATAGGACGAAATGAAGAAATTACATACGGAGTACAATATATACGATGCTTACGAGAAAAATTTACAAGATTATTTCATTAATTATATGGTAAATATTAGTTTGTACATCAATTTTCGATGTTATATTCTGAAAAATCTCTAATTAGCTTCTTATCGGTACTTTAAGGACACACGTTACAAAAACATGTTTCACATGCTACAATTTAGAAGTGGAAATAAAAAGTTCATAGTTTTTTTTTCTTTGATTATTTTTTGACTCCTAGACAATTATTTACCAAACTACAATAATTCTCTCACCATTATACAATATACAACATAAATTATTGTTTAAAGACTGATAAATCTGTCTTAACAAAATGTGTCAAAGATATATTTCCACTGTCCTAGTCATTTATTTACCTATTCCACGGGTGTTTAATTCATTTATCTC
Organism: Silene coronaria; assembly: GCA_028566215.1. NCBI lineage: Eukaryota > Viridiplantae > Streptophyta > Magnoliopsida > Caryophyllales > Caryophyllaceae > Silene > Silene coronaria. Next base: position 1,455 of record JAOWBH010173910.1, read on the forward strand.
TCTATATTTCACATATTTGTGAAAGCTAATTTGATCAAGGCAAATTCTCATTTGTGACGGAAGGTATCCGTCACAACCTTGTAACGGATACCATTTCCTCTCACAAAATACCCAACAAGGGTAAGTGGAGAAGCACATGGGGATCCTACCCTTGTCCCCTCTACCATTTCCTCTCAGAAATGATCCGTCCCAAGATCCGACCCGTCACAAGGGAGGCGCTTTGTATATTTATAACCAATCGGTTCATTGACTACAACGCCAGTGGTAGTACAACTACTGGTATATAAATTATCTGACATTTATAATAATGTTTATTTAAGTTTTGTTATAAGTTTATGAATTTGAATGTAAAGTTTTAATCAACATCATTTTTTTTCTTGAACATTGCAATTTACTTATTCCAAGACCTCTTAGAGCATTAAAACATTCAAGATTTAAGAAAATGTTTTTCATTATTTCCATAAGGTATGTCATATTCTTATCAGAAAAGAATATTTGACGAGTTCTATTCCGAAATTGCAATATGTTTTGTTTTACACGTACGATCATTCTTCCTAGCTTTATTTGGAAAATCACGTGGGAAGCCATACCATACCATATAGGTCTAGGCCATACGAATAAAGATTGAAATAAAAAGGATTTGATCCAAAGAATCTAAAACTTACAATTTGCGATGAGTTTCAAATACCATTATTTGTTTGTAAATTGTAATGGCTATATATAAACAAACTCATAAAAATGTATGTAACGGTCAGGTCTCCGTGGACTTTCAAATGTCCTTTTTTGTCTATATTTTCCTAAAGTCAACCAAAGGCAAACATGCATGCCACACACCCACTATGATATGTGTTTTTCACTTGGAATCATAATAGATTTGCTTGATATTGTTTGCTTTTAAAAGTTCGGTGCAATTTGCAAAATCTTCTAAGACCAATGTAATGTAAAAACAAAAATATAGTTTAGGTCTTAATTGTCTTCTAATATAAAACCACTAAGTGGTCATGCCTTTTTGGTTATTTAAGACTTATAGACCATATATGTTGATAATTACTTATTTGTGGGAGGCTGTCTTACACAAAAATTTACGTAAGAAACTTTGTTGTAATCGCTTTTCTGATTTTACCTCAAGTTAGTCAAGTAACTCCATTTGTCAGATAATTGTGGAGTCTAAAAACTACTTGTGGTGCACATGGACCTAGGTATGCTCGCTCTATTCCGATAATCTCTTTATATATTTTTTTTATTTGAGTGTCTTAAACATTTATTTATGGTTTCAGCTTGTGTATGTGCAGTTAACTTTTTAGTGGATTGATTATCGAGTCACTCAAGTCGGTTACAGTTAGTTTCACAGCAGAGTGAGTTTAGGTTATGTCAGTCTTTAAGCCAATGCTAGATTTGGGATGGTTACAATTCATGTCAGGTCATCGTCGTGCTAGGTCACCATCAGATCACAAGCTGGGTCGGATTCAGTTTAGGCTATACCAAATCAGATTATCAACATAATTTTTTTATCTTAAGTATTCTATTTAGATTGGTAATTTTTTGTTAGGATAATTTATAGGTGCATTTATCTTAATTATAAATTATTACAACATGTATGCAAGTTAAATTTCAATTTATTCTTATTTGAACTATTGTTAATAATTCGGTATCCGGTCATCCACGGAAAAGAGTCAATGTCAGGTTCCTAGTTGGTTTTTTAGGTCGCGCTTTGGGTTGGAACAGAAAAAAGACCGTTAGTGGTTGTAAAGTTTAACTCCATATCTAGTCGGATCAGTTCGGTTTAAAATCACTCAATGCACAGGTTATCGGGTATGCTTTCATTCGTTGGCCGGATCAGATCAGGTTCCTCGGATTAGGTCAGCTTTTGTCGGCTTTACTTTCTAGCATCAAGTTGAGTATATATGCTTAACCTTGAATGTGAAGTACTACTTATTTTGTTTCACCATATTTTAACAAGTTGGGTATGATTTTATGATGTCATAGATTTAGCATCATCTTCAAGCTAAAAGTTGTAATTATGAAACTCCAAAAGAAGTCCATCCCACTTGTTTAAGATGCCACCAAATTATAGAGTCCCTTAGATTCTTCAACAAATATATAAAGGATAAACAGAGAAACTTTCATTCCATGATTTATATAATATATATATATTTCTTATTTAGGAAGAATATCAAGATTGGTCATATAAACTTTATTTGTTCAAATTTTGAATGGAATATATTCAATTTGAGTTGGGAAAATAATGGGAAATTGTGAATGGTATACTTTCACAAGCACTCATAAGTTTTGTGGTGGGCATATGATGAAGCACTTTTTTTTAATGTTTAAGGAAAACTACAATTGGTGCACCTTAATTCTCGGGTAATATCTTTATTGACTAGAAATAATAATGACACAAATCATGCACAATCAAATTAAATCCACATAGCAAGTAATAAGTTTAGGATTTAATTATGTATCAAGGCATCAGATTCATGCTAATCTCTATTGCTTCAAGTGATGATACTAATTTACTCCATTTATATTCCTTGGATCTTTATTTATTTATACCATTTCATCGATGTCATCTAGCATATCTCGTTTGCGATTTCTCATGTGACAAGGACGACACTAGAATTGACACTTTTTTTCGGGAGGAATCGAGTTTTAGTAGTTTTCATTTGACGTTATGGCCAATTTAAGCTAAGATGTTCGTGCCCAACTCTTTTGAAACCAAACTTTGTCTCTTCTCGCTCATTTGTAAGAATGAGATGGGTTAGTCTTGGCTTATGGTATCAACCAAGTTTCTTGTCAATAACAATAGAGCTTTAATTCAAACACGATTTTGTGTCGACTAATATAAATCATTATTTGTAATTTTAAGTCCGTTTAGGCTTGAATCAAGCAATACGGCAAAGAAAGCTAGGTAAACCTAGTTTTTAGTCCTTGCAAAAAATGGCACTACATCTTTCTATTCTTTTTTTTATGAGTGGATCCTTAGTTCTCTTTTTCACCATTTTCTCTAACAACTTTTTCTTTTGCCCATTTAATTATAAAATACAGTGATAAACAGCCACTAATAAGGTTGTATTTCACTATTTCTATTTTTGAAATATAAGATTGTGTTTTAATCCTTAGTCCTCGTAGTAAACACTTTTACCCACTAATAAGATTGAATTTTCATCTGTTTCCCAACTATATTAATATAAAACCTATTTATCCAAAACTAATTCATCATACAACCACTAGCTTAATACTCGTGTAAATTGCACGGGCATATTTAAGTTCATTTAAAGTTAGTAGCGTAGAATATTAAAATAGATTAAGGATTTTCGCCATATCTTTAAGTTAAATGTGAGAGATTTGTTATCTTATGAACAATGTAAAAAATTAATGTAGAAAAGGTGATGCACAAAACAATCTAATAGTCCAAGAAACTAATTCTCATCTCAAAAGAAGGAAGAAGGATCCTACATAAAACCTACTCATTTTAGTCAAATTACACAAATGTAGCATGTAGTAGAGTCAGCTGCTTTTCTTCATTGACTGGAACATGCTATTATCCAGCAGTCCTTGTACAAAAATTTAGCTGTATATGTGCCAATGTGCACCCACTGTAACACAACAACTCAATTTCACAATCAATGCATTTTCTCTCATTCTTACTCAGCTCAAACTCCTTGCCGGTCTTCTACTTCTCAAATTTAAATTAAATGCAACAATTAACAACAATAAAGTTGGTAGCACTAATAATACCCCTTTTCATCTGTGTCTCGAACATAGGCAAAGTTAAATATAAGTTTGTGATTTGACTAAATTTGGTAAATTGAGTATTGTAGCATTGGCTATTATTACGTTCATAAAAGATATTCTAATGATAATTCGTTTCTAACACTCCGAAAGTCCAAATATAACTTCGGCTTGCAAGAGCAAAGGATAACGTGCTAGCTAGCATTCCAAGTGTAGCCGACTATTTCTCATGCCTTTCAATCATCGGCAAAAATTCTTCAAGTGCTAGCACCCTGGTCCGACGGAAACAACCCTGCAACATTCAATATGTGGTTATCATGAGAAAGAGCACCATCAAACTGGAGATGGTTAAGGTGGCATGCAAGCACACATGCATGTTAACATCCAGAAACTCCGACCTTCATATTCTACACCATTGTGCCATATTCTTTGAAATTATAAGCAACTATCCCTCCCATTTTGTGAAATTCCTTACGTTTCACTAAAATACACCCCACCTCACGTATTAGTAAACAAATGTACAGATGGAGTATTACATATTCATCAAATCAAGTTTCTAACTCACTACAAAATCACATACAATTCATCACCAAGTTATGTTTATAAGGTATAAATTTTGATAAAAAGTAAATAAAGAAAAAATTAACTATAATATATTAATAAGATGACGCTACACATGCTTATCAACCATCACAAATTCTCAACGGTTATTAAAATATAACTCTATAATAATCAGAATGAAAAAATACATATGATATGAGTTAGATCAGAAGGCTATTCTGAGTAAGTTATGTAAACTCATGAATTTTGGAAAAATGAACAAATGATGGTAAAAATTAAAAGAAGAGGCACAAAAATAATTAAGTGTGAAAATAGACTTGAACGATATACCGAGTACCAATCTAACTAAGCACAAAGTAATACTGATAACAAAGCACCATCATATAATATTCAAAGAGAAAAATCAGGGAGACGGAAAAACAGAAGTTAGCATGTAGAGTAAGCTTTTTAGACAGTTCCATTCCACCCGTGAGATAGTCTTAACAAAATGCCAATTATAAGAGACGAAAGAATAATTAGCTGTAATCTAAATCGAGCACCAAAGGCAGCATATCAACTATCACTCTTCTATTTTTCATGTCTTTACATATGAAATTAAGAAACATGGTTATATTATAGTCATAAACAAACGTATATGTAAACCAAAAAAATGCAAATATAATACCCCAAAATGCATGAAAATAAATAGTAAGGTCGACATACCAACTAAGCCGTCAAATCATCGATTGGATTACGAATTTATTTTCATTCATTTGACAGTGTTTACTAAGTCATAGTGAACATAGATTGGCCATGAGTACAAAGTTGAGATTCGAATTTTTTTTCATTAAGTTTTCACATCGTACCATTTTTCCTAAATTAAACAAATTAAGTTTCATATCAACATTTTCCCTAAAACTGAATGTAATAATTGTTCTAAAAACTTGAATATAGGATTACAATTCCTCTACTAGTAAAATAATTGAGTTGTTTAGTAATTATTAAGATGTTTTGTTGAAATTATTAGAGTTTATCAAGTAATGCAATTAATATGTATAAGTGTTTATCTATTAGGGTTCATGGTTATTGAATGGAAGCAAGTAAAAATCATGGTGTTCATACAAGTGTGAACAATGTTGATTGGCAATTTCTTTGATAAATGATCAGACGCCACGCACATGATGCTATAAGACTTGATTGGTGGGGCGATAAGGCATGAAAATCTTCCTGGACAAATATCAGTTGCAGCTTCTTGCACATTAAACAATGGGTAAATGGACGACGCATTATCATATCAGTTGAAATTAGTAAGAGTTTATCATATCAGTTGCGGTACCAATCGTCCGGAATGTGGTTGGACGATGCAGGTTGTCGGAGGAAGGTGAAGGGAAGATAGATGAAAAAAATTATATAAGTGAAAGAGGAAAGAAATGGCAGGGTATAATTGTAATAAGCGTATGTGAGAGAGTAAAATTCGTATGTGAAAAAGTACGACCCAAAATATTATTGGTTCTTCTTTTATAAGTTAGAAATAGAAGATAGATAATGGAGTATATATGGTACCCAGCAGTTTAATGTACAACATCACGCGTCGTGGGCTGCGTTTACACTGAAGCCCAAATAAAACGAACACGCTTTTAACTGATCAGCCCATTAAAAATAACCCAACAAAATGCCTAAACAACCCAAAAACAAATTGGGCTTTTATGCCAACTTCAGTGGGCCCAATGGTCTACTTATTGTGGGCTTGTGACAATTGGAGATGAGCCCTAGCAGCAGGACTGAGAGTGTCACCCAAATTTGTGGGTCTCTCCCTTAAATCTTAAACTTAACATGTGTTAAGTTGTTTTTACCTCGTCTCAATTATTTATTTATTTTTTATTTTTTATAAAATGGTATTTTGAGGGAAGTCAGATAAATAATTAAAATGGTAGATATTTAATTAATTTGTTAAATGATGTGAACTGTGGACAATTTAATTTACTTGTTCTATTCCCACTTCAAAGCTTAGGCTGAAATTTAGATATTACTTTCTTCCAAAAAAATAAAAAAATCTAATATATTTCCTTCATTCCGATCAATCGATCATTAGTCATCTACGAAGTATTTTCATTTTAGGGTTTAGTACTCATTCTATTAATTTTCATTATTTGTACTTGTTGTGTCCAAATTGACATAAATTCCACACTTTGTGGGCTATCTTCATGTGCAAGTTAGAGCTCTTTTATTTTTATTTTTTCGCAAAGCGATGGAACATCCCAACACCCTGCAAGCCGGGAGACCAGTTAAACATCCAAAAAGATGGCAGGTATGGTACTATTTTACCCATAGTCCATAGGGAGCACTTGCATTTCTGCTCAAGCATACTCAGGCTTTGAGAGTTTGTTTTAAGGTGGAAACTCACAATCCACCTCGAGAGTTTTTATTAAAGTGGAACCTCTCTGCATCTACTGAGAGTTTTATTAACGTGAAACCTCACAATCACGGTGTTCTTTAAGGTCTTTTACACTGGACCAAGAGCTCTTTTATTTTGTTTGTAAGAGTATGGTCCAAGATCATTCTCCTCTGCTTCCTTTAATCTCTTATGTATTGTCTTAGTGGTGGAGTTAAAGGGGCTAACAGGGCCCTTGCCTCCACTGACGGCTGAAATTTTTAAAATTTTGTCAAAGTTTTGAAATTTTTTTCAAGTGTACCTTATTATCACTCATCCGTCCTAACCCCCAGCTCAAATCTTGACTTCGCCACTATTTTGTCTGCCTTTTAGTAATGAACTATTGACTTGTACTGAGGAAGTCTCTTTTCAGTCGAATCAATGACTAACCTTATCGTCTAAAATTTGGTTAAACTAACGTTGTCACAAAATAAAGAACAAATTGGTAGGGCTAGTCTTTAATTTTATAGTCATCGTTAACAAACGTGGAGTATTAATTAAATCGGGTATGTATGTATGTACGTACGTGTATATAATGAGAGTATGTGAGGTGTAATCACGATAACTATGTTTACCTTGTTAAGCAAGTTACATGTAGAGTCGTAATAAAGGTTAACAAATTATAAGTGATTTCGTCTAGCTAGGAATTAGGATAAATCGAATTTATTAAACATTCCGAGTTTGAAAACAACAAAACTTGGGAGGGGTCTGGTAATACCTGATATTAGTAAGATGATTAGGATAAGTTAATTGGGATTAGTAGATAGACTATTGGATATAATGGGGAACTTTATTGACCTCGTATAAAAGTAGACCAACCAACCGAGTGTGTTTCAGAGGGACGAGTAAGGTCTGGAAAGGACCGAGTGGAGTGCACTCGGCCGAGTACAGGCGTACTCGACTGAGTAAGTGTACTCGGTCACTCGGCCGAGTATGAGCTGAGACGGATGGATTTCATTTAAATTTCCTCATTATCCTTTCATTTCTTATCCTCTTCCTTTTCTCTCTAAACATTCTCCCTTCTCTCTAAAAACATCTCAAACACTTTTCTATGGGTTTAAAGCTTTGATTAGAGGATTGTTCCACCGTATTCATCTTCTACTCATCATTGTAGGTAAGATCTACACCCTTTTAACTCTAACTTTAACTTTTGGGGATTTTGTATATTTTGGCAATTAGTGATTTTAATAAGATTAACTGGGTAATTAGTAAGTAATATTAAGGGGTTTTGGTTAGTATATTAGTATAGAATAAATTATGATAGTTATTATGTATTTATTATAGGTTGAGACGGTTTCGCGAGACGGAATCGAGTCGGATGCGATTAGCTTATTGGAGTATGCTTAGAGGTAGGTTAATCCTACTCGGTCTCAATAATTAATATGTATGTGTTAGTAGGGCTATTAAATGGTGCGGGCCTGCTCGGCCCTGCCCGCACTCGTGGGCCAACATTTTCCAGCCTGTAGTCCAGCCCAGCCCAGCCCGCTCTCTACCCGGGCCGGGCCAGTGCCAGAGATTTTCGGCTCAGCCCGGGTTGGCCCGGTAAAATATTGAAAAAACAAGAAAAAAATACTATATGGCCCGGGCCCGGGCCAGAGATTATGCAGCCCAGCCTAGCCCGCCCTCTATTTAATGTTGGGCCTGGGCCACGAATTGTCAGCCCAGCCCGCCCCCAGCCCAGCCCACTACACAACTCTATGTGTTAGTTTATGCATAGTAGATCCCACATGAATATAGTAGTTGCATTATAACATGCTAAATCGATTATGGAATTATTAAAGAGAAAATGTTGGATACTTAATACTGGTAACATGTTGTGAGAGACGATGCATTGTGACATGATATTGATAATGCATGACATGGGGTATATGTGATTACATTGTTGTTATATATATTGTGCATCTTCATTTGTTGATATCGGAGATTGGAGGTTGTGTTGGTGCGGTGGTTGTTGAGAAGACGTAAGGCGGTTGGGAGACCTCTTACGCTTAGGTGATATGCTTTAAATTAACCCCGCAAGTGAATGGTAAACCGTTGTGGTATTACAAGGGTCGTACCCAAGGGACGGTTCTTATGGGCCTAAGTTCGGTTGTATGTTTCGATTTTAGTTCTCGTAAAGCAAGGATTGAAGATTAACTGATGACTAATGAAAGCAAATGACAACAAGAGGAAACAATTAAGCTAAGATTAAAGATGTTGAATACGATTAAGAGAAAATTAGGGTGTCCGGGTTCACTAGCATGAGTCTAGGGTCGGTCTAGGTCCTAACATGGAAGTATCTAAGTTCAAGTCTAA
>JAOWBH010173932.1:0-10452 GCA_028566215.1 Silene coronaria
ACCTTGAGTTTTAACAATGTTATCACACTAGTTGTGGCGGACACAATCCCCAACAGATTCAGGAGATGGTGGATTAATTTTATGTTATTCGTGACAAGATGAGAGCTTCGCAGGATAGATAAAAGAGTTATGCTAATCTAAAAAGGAGTAAGATAAAGTTTGCTGTCGGGGACAAAGTGTTGCTAAAAGCGTCTCTTATGAAAGGAGTGATAAGATTCGGGAAGCGTGGAAAGCTGAGTCAGAAGTTTATAGGACCATATGGGGTTTTAGACAGAGTTAGAGAGGTAGCATATCGTATGGCATTACCTCCAGCTTTGACTAGAGTTCATAATGTGTTTAATGTTTCTCAATTATGAAAGTATGTAAGTGATCCTACCCATGTGTTGGAGCATGAGCATATCGAGTTAGATGCGCATATGTCTTATGTGGAGGTGCCTAAGGAGATCCTTGAAAGAAAGATTAGGAAGACTCGGAATGGTGAGACTGCATTAGTAAAAGTTTTATGGACTCATCACAATATCTAGGAAGCTACTTGGGAAGCATAAATTATTATGAAAGAGAAGTATCCAGATTTATTTTCTTTGGTAAGTTGGGTTACGGAGACGTAACATAAATCTTGTTGTTTTAAATAATTTAGGTGCATTTTTGAAAGTTTATTTGAAATAAGTTAATTATTGGTTGTTTAAAATTGAGTTCGAAATTTCGTCTGTATGGTTAGTTTGAGTGAACTTCGGGACGAAGTTCATTTTTAGTGGGGAAGACTGTAATACCCCATATTTTAATGCATGGTCAAGGTTAGTCAATGGTAGAAATGTTTATTAATTTATAATTTATTAATATTGGAATATTAATTCATATTTATTAATTAGAAGTTATGTAATTAAGCTGCGAGATGGAAAACGAAAACTGATAATAATGGCACTGTAATGGGAGGTTGGGCGTGTGATGTAGGAGGTCAAGGGAAGGTGTTTTCTAGTGTAGGATTGTCTATTTAATAATAATATAAGGTAAGAATAATTATATAATATTTGGCTTTCCTAGAAACTTCCTATTACCTTTAATCTGCTATAAATACTAACCTAGGGCTCTACCTAAACACTTTTGACATTTATAAAACTCACATAAACTGAGAGAGAGAGCTGTTCTAAGGAGAACTCAGATCAGAGTCATAATAATTTCCGTCTCAAGCAAGAAAGGTAAATTCTCCCACAATCATCACATTAATTACGTAAATAATCTTAGTTCATTAATAATCTGATGTTGACCGATTTTGACCCGACCTTGGCAATTCTAGAGGGATGTTGACCGACGGTGCGTGGTGATTTGACCACTGTGGTTGTGGTTAGTCTATGATGGTTGCCTTTATTTCAGTTTTACACACGGTTCAATCGTGTATTATACCTGAGTTTGTGGGTCGTGGTTCAGGCGTGTGTTGGTCGACCTTGGGCGCTGGTCATGGTGTTGTTGGGTCGCCCCTGGTGGACGTCGTGGTGGTGTCTTAGGGTGGGCGCTGGTCATGGTGTTGTTGGGTCGCCCCTGGTGGACGTCGTGGTGGTGTCTTAGGGTGTCTGTAGTGGTGGCATTTTTTTCTTTAGGTGTTTGAGATGTCAGGTTCGAAATCAAACCAGGGGGTTAGGGCTCGTTTTTTTTGGGTCGAACCAGGGTCAAGGCGACTTGGGCTGTGGTTGGTTGTCACGGTGGGGATGTTGGGTTAATAAAGGTGTAAATCGTTGGTTGTCGAGGGGGCTGTGAGAGGTATTTTAGGCGGCCGAACCTGGTTGTGTTGTACGACCTGGTGTGAGAGAAGGGTGGAGTGTTAGGGTGCGCTTGGTCAGGAAGTTTGGTGAGTGGCTAGTGTGTTGGCCGTGGCCAGGTGAGGGTGAGTGTTGGTGGTAGTCATGGACGACTGTTGGCCGTGTGATGGTGGAGTCGAGGGTATGGGTGTTGGGTATGTGTCGTGGCACTGGTGTGGTGTTGGTCACACGGTTTAGCCGTGTGATCAAGGGGTTGTTGTCGGGTTCTGCGTTGATTGTGACAGTATTGTCGGGATTTAAATAATTAATATAATTCACATAATAATTAATTAGCCAATTAACAAATGATTAATATAATTTATATAATGATTGTTTAGTAAATAATTAACATAAATTATGTATTGTTGGTTAGTAAATAATTGTATGAATGATTATTATTTGAATAGGCGACGGTTTCGTGGAAGAGTATTATTGAGTGACTGCGTGCTTATTTTGGAATTTGCTTTCAAGGTATGATAATCTACCCAATCAACTTGATCTTTGTTTATTTAGATTATGTTTGGGTATTGGATGATATGGATGTTTATTTGGATTTATTGTGCATTTGTGATATCATTGAGTTATGGAATGGATTATTGAATTGATTATTGTTGGATATGAGTTGGCATATCATATTGTTATCATTGTTGGCATGGCATGACATTTGCATTGGATACCTCTACTTAGGTTAGGAAGGATACCTCCGATTCGTCTAGGAAGGATACCTCAGATTTGTTTGGGAATGATACCTTAACTTCGGTTGGGATGATGGATACCTCAAATTCGTCAAGAATGATTGTTATTGAGTTCATTGCATTGCAACAACATTTTACATCATTTATCCTTGTTGTATTGTGGTTTATTATCCTACTCAACCTTGGGTTGACAGTGTAGTCTATGAACACCTGTGAAGAACCATTAATTGGGGAGCAGACTAATTGACAGGTACTGAGTTAGCAGTCTGGGAAGCTGGGAGTTAGAGAGGATTAACGTACATATAGTCTTAGATCACGTAGATGATTTCAGTTTTAATTATTTATGACATTTTAATTTTGCTGCGAGCTATGTAATATTAGATACTATTTATTCTTTGGGATGGACTTTGTAATAAGTTCAATCACTCGATTATTAATTTTAAAGTAATGCGTTTTGTTTACCTTTGTTGTTCACTGCCTCGGAATACCGATATGGTAACATCCTTATTTATTTGAGAATGACTGGGTAAAGGCTCTTAAATAAATAGGGGTGTTACAGTATGAGGCGTGTGAGACGACTTTTCAAGAGTTGAAAGCAAGAATGACTATTACTTCTGTTTTGACCTTACTCGAAGATGGTGTTGAGTTCGATATCTTTTGTGCTACAAATGGGTTGGGTTGTGTCCTAATGCAGAACAGGAAGGTGATTGCTTATGCTTTCAGGATGTTGAAAGTCCACGAAGTGAATTATCCGACGCACGATCTATAGTTAGCATCTGTGGTATATGCTTTAAAGATATGGCGACACTACTTGATTGGAGTTTGATGCCACATCTACACCGACCATAAGAGTCTCAGGTACATTTTTACTCAGAAGGACCTATACCGAGACAAGGACGTTGGTTAATGACTATGATGTGGAGTTGCTTTATCATGAAGGGAAGGCCAATGTTGTAGCTGATGCTCTCAGTAGGAAGATTATTCATTATTTTAACTCCATCAGAATTTTTCCAGATGATTTGTGTGCAGAGTTTAGGAAGCTTAGCTTGGAGTTTGTGGAACCTGGTACTGCATGTTTAAAAGCCAGGGTGACTGAACCGGCGTTATTTTCTGAAATTCAGGAGAAGCAGGTAGCTCATTCTAAGTTGGTTTATGGTAAAGTTGTTGGTTTTGAAGTCAAATCAGATGGGGTTCTCAAGTTTCGAGGTACATGGTGTATCCCTGACGATTCTGAGCTGAATATGAAGATTTTGAGTGAGGCACACAACACGCCATATTCTGTGCATCCAGGTGGTGACAAGATGTATCTAGATTTGAAGCTCCAGGTTTGGTGGCCTCGCATGAGGAATGACATTCTTGAGTATGTGAGTAAGTGTCTTACATGTCAGCAGGTTAAGATTGATCATAAGTGACCAGGTGGTTTGTTGCAGCCGTTAGCGATTCCTACTTGGAAATGGGATTCTATCTCTATGGACTTTGTAATGGCATTGTCGAGGACTGTTGGTGGTAAAGATGTTGTTTGGGTGATCGTGGATCGTTTGACAAAGTGTTCTCGTTTCGTGCCGACTAAAGAGACTTGGACTTTAGATCGTTTTTGGCAAGTGCTTATGTGGATGAGATAGTCGGATATCACGGTGTTCCCTTGGAGATTGTGTCTGATCGAGATCTGAAATTCTGTTCCTGTTTTTGGCAAGTGTTGCAGAAGGCCATGGATAACAAATTGATGATGAGTACAACTTTTCATGCCGTTACAAATGGTAAGACAGAGAGAACTATACAGACCGTTGAAGACATGCTTCATGCTTATGCCATGGATTTTCAAGCGAGTTGGGAGAAGATTTTGCCTTTGGTCGAGTTTCTTACAACAACAGTTATCACGCAAGCATCAAATTGGCTCCTTATGAAGCTTTGTACGGAAGGAAATGTCGCAGTCCATTATGTTGGGATCAAGCAATTGAAGTTCGTGATTTAGGCCCCGACAAGTTACAAAAGATAATTGACGGCATCAAGGTAATTCGTGAAAGGATGAAGGAAGTTCAAGATAGATAGAAATCTTATGCAGATGTCAGACGTCGACCTTTGGAGTTCGAGGTGGGTGACAAGGTGTTTCTCAAAGTTTCTCCGATGAAAGGTGTTAGAAGGTTTGGAATCAAAGGGAAGATGAGCCCTAAATACGTGGGTCCTTATGAAGTGATCAAGAGAATTGATCGAGTGGCGTATACGTTTGAGTTGCCAACTAATCTTGGGAAGGTTCATGACGTGTTCTATGTTTCTCTGTTGTGAAAGTACATTAGCGATCCTAGTTACGTCCTGTAGACTGAGGTCTTGGAAATTGAGCCTAATTTGACTTACGACGAGCGATCGATTCACATCTTGGATAGGAAGGAAAAACACCTTAGAAATAAGGTTGTGCAACTGGTTAAAGTCATTTGGAGGTGTGGCAAGTTCATGGAAGAGATATGGGAAACCGAAGATTCTATGCCAGCTAGGCACCCACATCTTTTTTATAGAGGTGACTAATATATTACCGTCCTATTTAATTAGACCCTTTCTTTCTTTCACATAATTACCTTCGTTTTCTCACGTTAAGTTTCGAGGGTGAAACGTTTTAGAAGTATGGGAGGCTATAACACCCGCAATTTTCGTCAAGTAATAATTCTAGTTTCTTTTATTAAACGATTTTAAAGTATTTTATAAGTTGTCGTCTTTATTTAATACGATAGTATGTCATTTTTATAAACTATTCATATTATTTGAGACGCTATTTTGGTAGAAAGTTATAAAACTTAAATTATATTTAACTCATATTTTATAATCTAATAAATGTATTATCTTTAAGTAGACCACGTTATTTATTTACTACGTCAGGCCGTCTTTAAACGTAACTTATTCGCTAGGCTTTTATGCAAACCCGTAACTACTAATTTGGTCGACTCGTAAATCTGGGTTGTTGGAGATCAAATCACATCCCAAGATTTAAGTAGCTAATCTCTCGTGTAGTTAGCTTTAGCATTTAATTATGAGCTAGCCGCTAGTTTCCATCTCGTATAAAATTTCAACTCACTTTCAACATGTCTTGCTTATCAAACCCTCATTTTCGGCAGCATCGCTCTCTCTCGTTTCTTAACGGTTTTCAGTTAATCTTGTTCCATTTTATTTTTATCGCGGTAAGCTTTCTAGTCAAACTAATTTCGTCAATATCGTCTCAGGTACTGCGTTTTCCAGTAATTTAAATCGTGTATGTTTAACGCCGTTTCGGTTCCGTTTTCGTCATAGGTTTAAACTAGGACGACCCGAAGGCCGATTCTTACGTTGTTGACAATTCCACTGAATATTAAGCACTAAAGGGTAACGTAACCAATGTCCTCGGTATTATGTTGCCGTTTACGATCTTTTAAGGCTAAATAGGTTGATATTCGTGCAATTGATATATGTGTTTGTTAAGAAATGTTGTTTGCGTGTTATAAATGATAAATGGTAAGAAATTGTTGTATATTGTTGTCAGGGTGGTAATATATGAATAATATGGCCTGAATATGGTTAATAGTTGGTTGGGTGGGTCTTTTGTTTGATTAGATGACTATAGTTTGGGTGTTCGATCCAACTATATTATTATGCCGAACTTTCACGAGTCCTTATATTTGGCTTATTTACGTGCTTCTCTCAGTTTTCATTATTTAATAAATTGATCTTTGTGCATGGAAATTGGCGTGGCTGTTAGGTTATGGAAACATGTATGTATTAGTAATATACTCATTGTATGGTCCTATCTTACGCACTTTATACCCCTTAACTAGCCTCATTTTGTATGTTTTACGTTGTGTTTGTAGTCGATTTTATAGCCAATCGTTTCCTATTTGTGTTTCTATCCCATTACATGCGTTTTATAGGAAAGGAGTCAAAGGAGGCGGAATTCCCGCCTATTGCTCTCATTTTGATGGCTAATTGACGGCTTACACCCATTACCATGAACAGGGTACAAGAACCGTGACCCGGAGACCTTAGACACAAGATTTGAATGGAATATGTGATGCCTTAAGGAATTTGGAGCCTTTGAAGATTGAAGAAGAAAGGGCTGGGCCATATCTCGCTTGAGATAAGCTCATCTCGATCGAGATGACAATCTTCTTCACTATCCCGCTCGAGACATAGACTATCTCGCTCGAATTGATGCCCTGCATGACCACGATTCTTCACTATCCCGCCCGAGTTGCACCTTATCTCGAGCTGGATGCTTTTGCTATGACATTTTCACACTCTTCTTATTTTGCCCTTACTTAACCTAATCTTGTATCCCTATATAAACCCCCTTTGTAATAAATCTAGGAGAGTCGCTTATTATACCTCTTTAGAGGAGATCAAGCCTTCATGAGATTAGATTAGTCATTAATCTTTCAATAATTTACAATAATCTTTGAATAATCAATCTTTCAATACTTGATATTTAGATTAGACTTGGATTTCTTGGGTTTATGTTTGAGGATTTGTGACAAGTTTACATCTTTATTCAAGGATCCTTCTTTATTCTTGTCCATCTCTTTTATAGTTCATTTAGTTGTTAGATTTCTGAATCTCTCTCTTATTTATTGTTTATCTTTCATCTTGTTAGTTGATTGCTTGTTTCATCATCATGAATAGATTAGATTGTTCGATTGTTAGTGTTGGTGGTATATTTCTCATTATGATTAGTGAGTAGCCTTCTAACTAGGGTTATTGGGAGATTAGAAGAATGACTAAAGGGTTAATCCATGCTTAGTGATTCTTATAAATTGATTAAAGGTTGTGATTTCAACTAGTGCACATAAGATGTTTGATGATATGCTTATTAGGAAGACTTGCTTGATTTTCTATTTGTTCAACACTACTATAAGATTGAGAGCCTTAGTTGTGTTAGACCGTGTACTATGTTGGTAGGTTGAACGCGCATACACGAGAGCTACTCCGACTCGACCTAGGTAGGATCATTAGATCGAGAGACTTGGTCCATTGTCTGATGACAACCTTGACCCAATTTAGACTCACATGTGTAGACTCCTTTGATCATCCCTATGAACCCATGGCACCCTAGTTTCTTTCCTTTGATTGTTTACATTCTTATTTTTGTTGTTTATTACATTCCACTAGTTTAAACTACAAACCCATACAATTGTGACACTTGCATGATTACGTTAGATAGACTTAGAACCCAAAGCACATAATCTCATGGATCAACCTCGACTTACTTGCTATGCAAGTTTGTTGAGATTATAAATATTGTATGTTGCTCGCCAACGACCGCGCACCAAAATGGCGCCGTTAGCGGGGACGGTGTTATGTGTTTGAGTTCTTGTTTGTTTGTCTATTTTGATTGTGCTTTCTTACCTTGAAAACATTGCTCCTCAAGGATTGTTCGTACTGTTTTGTGTAGTTTATTTTCTTGTAGTTGTTTTTTTGAATAAGCATCAAACAACGCGAGTTTTTCATCAAGGAGTTTAAATGCAAGGAGGAATGAGTGACTATGGCTTGTATGAAGGTAGAGGGTTTGTTAGGCAAGAAAACACACCCCCCACCTTACAATCTCAGCAATGAAAGCCCAAATTTTCCCTCGAACTTTTTATATAAAGGCCCCACATCCAAAACCTACAAAGCTTCTAACATTAAATCCACCTACAACAACAAAATCAATATAAATTTAACCTTCAAAACATGGTTCTCCAATTGTTTTTAGACCAACAAACTTTCTTCATAAAAACGAGGGAAGTAAGCCAAGCTAAGGACGATGTTCTCAACAAACTTCTAGCCTATGGTGAATAATTGGCGAGGCAATTTGTTCAATTGGAAGCCACCGAGGTACTCAATGATGAACGAGAGGAAAGTGGTGAAATGAATGATGATAACACAATCCATATTGCTCATTCCCACACAATCTCAAATGACACAAGAAAGAACATTTTTCCACGTTGGGAAGATGGTGTCGTGGAAGATGAGAGTGATGATGAAGATGAGGAGTGCGTGATCGGTTCCAATGAGAATATGGAAACAAATTGGATGATGGCACGCCTAAGAAACAAGTCAACGAATGTGATAAGCTCGTGGTTGATGAAGTAACAACCAACCCACCTCCAAATGACATGAAACAAACCATATTCCAAATCACCCTCTACTTTGAAAGCATTGATTATAAATGCGACTTTGAGGTTGTGACCTTTGATGAGGAAGATATGAAGTTGGGCAAGGTGATTACACTTGATAAACGCGAATATGAGAAAGTCTCTTTTGAAGTGGAGCTTGAGGTGGTGAAAAATGAATTGATGAGTAGAGATACTCCTATCTATGGCTCTTATGATGAGAGTAACAATGAAGAAGACCAAGTAGAAGAGAGTGAACTTGAACCTTCACCCACCATTGATGATAAAGGACTAGTAGGATTCCCAATGAACAAAATTTATGGGAATCCAAATTTCGAAGGATGGAGTAACACGACAATGTTATCGGAAAACGCTCTTTTTCACTACGATGTCGAAGAAGCTACCGATGATGAGGAGTTTGAATCTTGCAACGACTCATGGGGTGAAGAGGAGCGAGACTATGAGATCGACTTGTTTGAGGAACCCACTTTTGAGTGCGACGACTTGACATCTCCAATATCTCATCAAGAAGAACAAATTCTCCTTCTATTTTTGAAGGATTGATAGATCAAAGCCTTACCATCATCAAATTCATGACAACGGGAGAGAATGGAAACTTCCCAACATTCATGAACCGTATTTCTTACCTTATGTTGACAAGAATTATATGATCGGTTGGATACACTTTATTTTAAAGTGGCCATGGTTTTACATTTGCTTATTTGAAGCATTTTCACAAGCCTTTGATCGATTATTACGAGCATTAAGCAACATGGATTATCAATGAAGAGGCAACAATGAAATGAGTTTGGTGGAGTCCTCCCTATGACCATTATTTGTAATATATTCTATTCTTTAGCCTTGCATTTAATTCCTCTTAATTGCATTCACTTCCTTTAATTGCATTGATTAGCAGGATGTGGCATGAGAGATAAAAGGGAGGGTTCTCACATTTTATTTTGAGCTTTTTGAAAGAATTGGTGTTTATGAGACGATGAGAAACGAGAAGAAATGAAGAAATCAAAAGGACTTGGGCAATTGCAAAATCAATTTTTTTGAGTTTGGAAGTCAAAAAGTATCAAGATCCCTCATCTCGAACGGGATAAGGCACATCCCGGATGAGATATACAACAGGGAATTGGCATAGAAGATTTAGCTTTTATCTCGATCGAGATGAACTCATCTCGAGCGAGATGAGACTATCTCGAGAAAGACAAACTCATGTCACTCGATATGAAGCATGAGATGAACATTTTTGACCCGCATCTCGAGCAAGACAAACCCAGCACGCCCGAGACACGCCTTTCTAGCACGAGATGACCACTACGCCAAATCTGAGCATTAATAACGGACAAAACACAATGGTTTACTACATATAATAAGAGTATTTAGAGTATCGTTATCAAATTATTGGCATAAACCACAAGCACGCAATTTACTAATGATTTTTATAACGGTTATCAAAAGAAACTTTTGTTATATGCATTTAACAATGGTTCACAGTACACCCGTTGTAAAAGTGTGCTAAAAGACAACGGTTATGGAAAGAACAGTTTTAAAAAATAAGACAAAAGAAAATGGTTGTGGGAGGAACCGTTGTTAAAAGAAAAAGTGTGGTAAAAGACAACGGTTATTAGAAAGACTGTTGTAAAAGTATGACAAAAGACAGCGGTTATTGGAAAAACCATTGTAAAATATGTGACAAAAGACAACGATTGTGTAAAGAACAATTGTAAAATGTGAAAGTGTGCCAAAAGACAACGGTTATTAGAAGAACCGTTGTAAAAGTGTGACAAAAGACAATGGTTACGGGAAGAACCATTGTAAAATGTGAGACAAAAGAGAACGGTTGTGGGA